>JAVYIG010007383.1:0-102797 GCA_035222895.1 Strongylocentrotus droebachiensis
ACAATGTGATCCTACAGGTATTGTCTCAATAATAATTATTCTGCAGAAGCAGAAGCTACTACACTGTCGCTGATATAGTTGGAATATTTTTGTTTTACCCCAATTTATGGGGTAAAACAGAAAATGCAATAATTTTTTAATAATTTGTTGCATTTTACCCCGGTCCCCAACATAAACAAATCCTCTGGACGGCCATGCATTATGGCTCAAGGCATGGGCACACAGAGGACTTTTTTATGTTGGGAACCGGGGTAAAATGCAATAAGTTATTGAAAATTTATTGCATTTTCTTTGTTTTGTTTTGTGTATGGAAACTGCCCCTTAACCTAGCCCCCGCTGCGTACAGTCATGGTTCAGTGCAAAGCAATGGCCTCGTAACTATGAGGCCCCAGGATCAAAACCGTGTCGATGTGCTATATTAGTGCCCTTTTGTGGGGCATTAATCCTCATTACTGTCATTTATGACTTAAGGGCGTAGGTCCCCTAGTTGATAAGCATAGTAGCATACACATGCTTCAGCAGTCACGCAAAACACAGATTGTCAAATTATTATTCAATAAAATCTGAGAATGTATACTGTTATCTAGATCTATTATTTTTAAATTATTTTTAAAATAATTTCATCAATTGGGGTAAAACTAAAATATTCCAACTATATGAGCGACAGTATATGTCCCATTTGCAGGCCAAAAAAAAATAAAAATGAAAAGGTTAAATTTCAACGGCATTTGAAAAAAAATACTAATTTAGAACTTACCTCAAAAACGAAAGGGCTTGAAAATGTCTTTTAGTGGAAATATAACGAATCGAATTTAGTGATTGCAATCATTTTAGTAAAAGTCTGATTTTCAGACCCTTGTACCGAATGGTCGTACGTTTTGTGCTGCGCAAAGATTCAATCAGTATGATTTTGGCCATTACAAGAAGTGGGTTATTGATGTAGTTGATGTATGTTATTACCAACGAAAAATGAAAGAAGTCAGGCACTCACTAAATAGTGTCTGACAGTGAAGTCTAGAAAGTAAACGGGTTTTCTTGCATAATTAGAATAATAGAAAACGTTTAAATTTCACAGATTTATAGGACATACGTGACATATTCACAAATCCTGCAAAGTTCTACATAATTTGATGTTGGCTGAAAGTGGGACATGATACATGTACCTATTATTGATGCTCATTGCACACGAGGCGTCGATTGCTAACATGTGATTGCGTCATTGATCGACTAGTGCGTTTTTGACGCGCCATGCGATAGTGACATCGTTCACAAACTGAATGCAATATCAACTTGAACTTGATTAGCGCAGGTTATGAAGTATTCAACATAACGTTCCGTGTGCAATAGGCATAAGCCTTCGTAATTAAATTATCCTGAATTATGAGCATAGCAATCAGCAAGACAAATTTATCGAGACAAATCAGATCAAGAATAGGTTAAGAAAATGTTGAACGTCGCCCATACATCATAATTATGGAGGACTCCTTTTTGGAAGTTGGATTGTGATGTCGTAAGTGGAAATCATTGTGTACTTTATTTCTTTTGTACTACAGATCACTCGACACTTTTTATCGGTCTCTTTTTAGATTTCGTTTCAGTTTCACATCAATGTCAACATTCACCAAGATCATTGTATTTTCTTCGTTCACCAGACGCCCGCCTTGTCGACGGTAGCGGACCATACGAAGGCCGGGTTGAAGTCTTCTACGGTGCCACCTGGGGCACTGTTTGCGACGACCAATGGGATATCGACGACGCCAGCGTCGTCTGTCGCCAACTTGGCTACAAACTCGGGGCCAAGGAAGCGCCTCGGAACTCCCACTTCGGATCGGCTGATGGTCCTATTCTTCTGGATGACCTAAATTGCCAGGGATCGGAGAGTGGTCTTTTAAGCTGCGAACACAGTGGTTTCGCAAATGATAACTGCGACCATCGTAACGACTCGGGCGCTGTTTGCTTGAGTAAGTTTTCCCACGATAAAGTGATTTATAACACGCTAAATCATTATGAAAGGGGGAGGGGTGGACCACATATTTTCAAAAGAGTTTCGGCAAAAATTTCAGACAGATAAAACAGTTCTTAGTTTTCTTAGTTCTTAGTATTGTTTAGCGTCTTCCCCTCTGCCTTTAGTTGCCAGCATCGGGTAGAATCGTCTAATTATTAAACCAAAAATACAATTTGTGATTTGCGACATTTTTTTATCCTGGGAGTCTCACATCCCCACGACACCTTGCTTCTGCAGTTCTAATGGCACCACTGAATGTTAAATGTCTAAGTATATAAAGTTTACAGAACAGGCTAACTGCGTGTTATAAATACACATAACCGTTTCAGAACAGTTTAGTTTAGTAATGAATTGTATTCAATTTTGTCAAGCCACTATTTACATTCTAGATCCAGGTGAGGTAATTGGGTACCGGTAGGAATCAAGATATTTATTGAATGCTTAAGCGCAGGGGCGGCGATCCCGGGGTGGGGGACGGGACGGGGGGGGGGGGGACACGTCCCCCCAGGGGCGTCGCTAGACTTTTTTCAGTGGGGGTGTAGAGGCCAACGATTACCGACAAAACTAGACACCAATTACCGACAAAATTAAATATCCCAATATCTACAAATTTAACCCTATAAACCCGGGGCCGAAGGCTAAATTGTTTTTCCTATGGTATATAGTAATTGCGTATGCGCAAATTATCATTTTCCTCGACGACATAAATATACGAATTATTTCGTCAACTAAGTCAACATCAAAGCTGTATATTTTAATGCAGGTGCGGAGCTAGGATCTCATTTTAGGGAGGGGCGGTAGTGAGTAAGCGAAGCGCGCTCATTAGGGGGGTGTCGGTTTTAGGCCTCCCGCACGAAGCGTGGAAGCTTAGACGTTTCCTTAAATTATTAGGAAAAGAAGACGATTTATTGTACCGATCTCGACTGTTAATCCTTGTCTGAATGAGGTTCCCCCCCCCCCCCCTCCCGCGCGAAGCGCGAAAGCTTTGACGTTTCATTAAATTATTATAAAATGTAGACGATTTGCTGTACCGTTCTCGATGTTAATCCTTGTCTAAATTCAGTTTCTCCCCCTCCCGCGCAAAGCGCGGAAGCTTTGACGTTTCATTAAATTATGAGAAAAAGCAGACGATTCGGTGTTCTGTTCTCGACTCTTAATCCTTATCTGAATTCAGTTCTGCCCCTCCCGCGCGAAGCGCGGAAGTTTTGGCGTTTCATTAAATTATTAGAAAGTAGACGATTCGTTGAACCGTGCTCGACCCTTAATCCTTGTCACCCTTAATCCTTGTCTGAATTCAGTTTCTCCCCCTCCCGCGCGAAGCGCGGAAGCTTTAGACGTTTCATAAATAATGAGAAAGAGCAGACGATTCGGTGTTCTGTTCTCGACTCTTAAAGTGACTCGGTAACATTGTTGAAGGTTGATGAAAAAAATTGCTTAATTTTTGTATAAAATGTTACTTACTATCCTTCTACAATACTAACCCTCTGACATGCACAAAATCCTGAACAAATTCTCAAACCACAAAGATATCTATGGTTTTCTTTGAAGGCGTCGATGTGAGGCACCCTCTTACAGTGATTAAAAGTAAATTCTCCCAACCATTTTTGAATTTTCCCAACCGTTTTTCCATGACAAAAATACATAAAACAGGCTATACAAATCTGTCAACACTTAACTGCCTGGAATGGAATGTAGAGCCATTTTATTGCTTTGTGACGATTTACATTCACCTAAAATGTAATTAAATTGTCCTTGTCTTGATGCTGAACAGGCTTTGACAAGTAGCAGAATAGAAGTAGAATAATATAGTTGGGAGAATTAAGGAATCGATCAGATCAGTTTTTCCCAATTTGTACCACGAATAATGATCCGTTTTCACTCAAATTTTCAGATTATCTTTAATTGTACATCTAGCATTGAAGTCACTACCTTAGCACCACTATCTCTCATCTGAACAATGTTACAAAGTCCCTTTAATCCTTATCTGAATTCAGATTTCCCCCTCCCGCGCGAACCGCGAAAGTTATGGCATTTCATTAAATTATTAGAGAAATTAGACGATTCGTTGAACCGTGCTCGAGTCTTAATCCTTGTCTGAATGAAATTTCCCCTTCCCGCGCAAAGCGCGGAAGTTTTGACGTTTCATTCAATTATTAGGGTAAGAAGACGATTCGTTATATCGTTTTCGACTCTTAATAAGCCCTAATTGTCTGAATTCAGTTTCCCCCTTCCAGCGCAAGAAGCTTAGACGTTTGATTTAATTATTATAGAAAGAAGACGATTCGTTGCACCGTTTTCGACTCTTAATAAGCTTTTTTTTATCTGAATTTTGTTTCCCCCCTCTTGCGCGAAGCGCGGAAGCTTTGACGTTTCCTTAAATTATGAGAGAAAGAAGACGATTCGTTGAACCGTTCTTGACTCGTCTAAAAGAAGTTTTCCTCTCCCGCGCGAAGCGCGGGAATTTTTGTGTTTCATCAAAATATAGAGAAAGGAAAACGATTCGTTGTACTGTTCTCGACTCTTAATCCTTATCTGAATTCAGTTCCCCCCCCCCCCCCCCCTCTGCGCAAATCGCGGAAGCTTAGACGTTTCCTCAAATTATTAGAGAAAGAAAACGATTCGTTGTACCGTTCTGGACTCGTCTAAATGAAGTTTTCCCCACCCGCGCAAAGCGCGGGAATTTTTGCGTTTCATCAAAATATAGAGAAAGGAAAACGATTCGTTGTACTGTTCTCGACTCTTAATCCTTATCTGAATTCAGTTCCCCTCCCCCCCCCCCCCTCTGCGCAAATCGCGGAAATTTTGGCGTTTCATCAAAATATAGAGAAAGGAAGACGATTCGTCGTACCGTTGTTGACTCTTAATCCTTGTTTGAATTAGTTTCCCCGAACATTTTAAACCTCTGATTTCTTTAGCTGATATTATAGGAAAGTGAAACTTCGAGAAAATACAAGTATTGTAGTTGTAGTCACTCTCGAAGACGCCACAGCGGATAAAAGTCACAGTTCGTAGGGGGAAAAACTTGTCGGCCGACCGACAATATACATCTTACCGACTTCAAACTTCTGCATTGATATAGTACACGAGGATCGAGCAAGAATACCGACACAGCTGACCCGACACAGCAACATATTTACCCATGTCTTTCTTGCTTCCTTGACGAGACGACTCCACCCACAACCCCCCTTTCTTTTACTCCCACTCCTCCTTTCTCAGGCTCTCACCTCCCCTCTCTCTCCTCTCTTCACCCCCCGTTTATTTTGTTTCCCTTTTCTCTTTTTTCTTCTTTTTTTCCTTTTCTTCCTTTTCTTTCTTTTCCTTTTTTTCCTCTTCTCCCTCATTTTCTTTTTTCTCTTTCTTTCCTTTCTCTTTTCTTTCCTTTCTTTTCCTTTCTTTCTTTACTTTTCCTTTTCTTTTTTCTTTTCTTTCCCTTTCCCTCTCTTTTTTCCCTCCCCCTTTTCCCTTTTTTCCCGACGGCAGCGCAATTTTACCGACAATATCCTGACAGGTGGAGGGGCGTCGCACCCCCACACCCCCCCCCCCCTTTGGCGACGCCCCTGGTCCCCCTCAATTTTGAAAAAGTTCCCCCCAAAAATGTATAGCAAATACTGACTAAAGACGGCAACTCACGTTTAAACTCTGGAGGGCCCAAGAGTGCACCGTTTAGACTACTAAATATGCAAAAAATCTTCCCACTCGGTCGCTACGCTCCCTCGCATAATATCCTTCAAAATTTACAAGTGTAGAAATCTGTATTC
Organism: Strongylocentrotus droebachiensis; assembly: GCA_035222895.1. Taxonomy (NCBI): domain Eukaryota; kingdom Metazoa; phylum Echinodermata; class Echinoidea; order Camarodonta; family Strongylocentrotidae; genus Strongylocentrotus; species Strongylocentrotus droebachiensis. The sequence goes on from JAVYIG010007383.1 coordinate 5,764, forward strand.
TGTTGGTATCATGTTAGCATACACTGTTAGAAAAAAATCAAACAAGTTGTTTAAAATTGTAAACAACAACAAGTTAACCGGTGAATCGCTCAACTGTTGTTTAAAAATTAAACAACTTAAGGTTGTTTACGTTTTGAACACTTAGTTGTTTAAAAATTAGAAAAACTTTTAAACAACACTTGTTTAGTAATAAAATTGCACAACTCGGTTGTTTAAAGCAAGTTGTGTAAATGTTAAACAATAATGTTTAAATTACTAAGCAACTGTTGTTTATTCAATATTACTGCACAACTGGGTTGTTTAAAAGGAGTTTCTTAAATTTTAAACAGAGCTGTTTAATGGTTATTACCTCATTTGTTTAAATTTGTGAAATGACCTACCGGAACCACTCCTGCAATAATCACAAAGATTACACTGTAACATGTAGAGCTTGTTGCCAATTAACTTCAACATTTGTTCATCATATTCATTTAACAGTGACAGACAATATTATTATTTGTCTCTATAACTTCACCTAAACCCCATCGGCGAAGCCGAAAAGAACCAAGTCGTCGCCTTGCCCTTGTTTCGCCATTTTCATCTGCACTGCACTGCACTAGCACTAGCATTGCATGCTGCATGCGCTATGCATATGTACGTACTTTGTGCATATCGCATGTGTGCGCCCAAATTTCAATCGCGTATCGAGAAAATGTCAACGCGAAGTCATGATTGGTTAAATCTATCACGTGATTTTTCCCTCGGGACTTTTTAAACAACTCTGTTTAACTAAATCTTTTTGTTTTTCAATACATAGTTGTTTAAGCCAATCGAGCACTGATTTTTCGATTTTGAACAACGTTGTTTACGTTTTTAAACAACATTATTTTAAACAGTGATATTTTAAACACCGTTCTAACTGTGTAGTTTACAATGTATGTTTACAGGATGAAGAGTTATAGAAATGTCAAAATAGTGTGCAGCGTTTAGACAACTAAAAATGCAAAAATCTTCTCACTCGGTAAGTACATACCGAGAAAATTGAAGTGTGAAAAAAAGAATATTGTTTGTTTTTATACTATAATTTTGCTAAAGAATGTAATTTTTTTATACAACAAAACTTCAAAAACCTGTGAGGGGGTAGTCACTTCCGTCACTTTCGTCCCTCTCATTCTCTATGCTCCCTCGCATCGTACTGATAGGAGGGGGTTGGGGCAGTTCCCCTCAATTTTAAACGTGGTTTATTTCTAATTCGATTCCAGTGATTTACAAATGTTGTTGAAATGGCATGATTTTTCCCTGAGCTTCTGGGGGCTCTGCCCCCCTGGACCCCACTAAGTGCCCTAAGGCGGGCCCCTTGTTGCTCACCTGGTCGTACTTTAATGCCTAAAACCCCTGAGCTTCTGGGGGCTCCGCCCCCTGGACCCCACTCCAATAAGTGACCTGCAGCCAGTGTTACAAATAATAATTAAATGCCTCAAACCCCTGAGCTTCATGAGGCTCCGCCCCTTGACACCGCCGGGGCTTTGCCCCTGGACCCCACACCAATTTACGCTCCAATTTCTTTTCCTTCGCTCTACCTGATCGTTAATACTTTAGTTCCCCCCCCCCCGCCACTTTGAAAAACGTTTCCAGGGCCTGCGTAACATGTTAGAGTGGTGGTGATGCAGATTTTTTTCTGCCCTCCCCCCAAACGTTTTTGCTCAAAACGCCACTGCTCTTCCGTCCCTCGCATTTCGTTCCCCCCGGTCATGAAAAGAAATCACCGCCCCTGCTTAAGCGTCTAACATCTAGTCAGCTCGGCTAGGGCCGGTGTACTCTTCTAAACCCGCATTGGGACACTTTCTAAAATTTTAGTATCACTCTCATAATGTTCATCGCCAACTATCATTTTAGCGAAAGACAAGCAAATTCGCCTCCTGGGCGGTTCCACGAGTTACGAAGGTGTAGTCCAGGTGTATGACGACGAGTGGTACACTGTCTGTGACGATGCCGACTGGGGCAGGGAGGAGCGGGAAGTCGTGTGTCGTCAGCTCGGTTACGAGGTCGACGATGATGACCGAACGCCCGTCGCGGTCATCAACGCCGTGATCGGTGATACATCAAGAAGACACTGGGAATGCACGGGGAAAGAAGAGGTGCTGTACTACGAATGTGTGTCGAATATTAATCATGGTGTATATGAATGTCTTCCAGAGACAGTTGCACAGGCTTGGTGTAGCAAACCCAAAGGTGAGATCAAGCCTTTTGTAATCAGGTCTAACATTTTGCTGAATAATGTCATATGCCCTACTTTCACCTGAAAGTAAATAGAATTTTTAAAAATAACTCCATAGAAAAAAATAAAAGACAAAAATGAGTTACTACGGTATTTGTAATGGTGGATACATTATAAACAAAATGTGATAACAAGGGCCAGAAGACAAAGAAGTTCATCAATTTCTGGTAAAGTGATCTCTGCTAATAATGCTAAATAATACGAAAATAACATACTAGGAAATAATAATTATGCAACGTGATTAGCTGTGTATCTAGCATAAAACCGGTGTACGCCGCCCCCCCCCCCCCCCCGCTCCTCCGCTCCCCCGTCCCCTTTATATGCAGGCACTTACAACGGCAATAAATTAGTGGGTGCTTCAGATTGCAGGGAAATTGTCTAAAATGTTTGAAAATTTCTAAAGCAGGAGCAAACCACATCCTCCTTGCTAGCGAGGTCCAGGTACATGTAAAACTTTTTTTTTAAACTCTCCCCCGTTTATCAATTTCTGGATACGCCACGACAAAGACGGCAATTTTCAATGATAATAATCAAGAAATATGAATCCACAGAGAACACGATCGCGAAGACTTTCGAAGAATCAACCTGAGGCAATTGCAATAGGCTTGTCCATTCCCTTCTGAAGTTTGCGAATAAACTTGATTTCTAAAGGAAATACAATGCTGTATTGATATTGCTCTTAAGTTGATTTCTTGAAAGTCTCTGCGATTGTGTTACATTCATGATGTTTGGGTTTGATAAGAATGACAGGCATACGGACCCTGGAGTCCGAGAGAAAGGCAACAATGTAAGCGAATTCAAAGAATCATGTTTACAATGTTTTATTATTTCGTATTTATAGACTTGGACATCAGACTGCAAAATAGCGAGTACGCTGGCCAAGGTCGGCTCGAGCTTTATCACTCGGGTATCTGGGGCACCGTGACATCCCTCAACGAACATCAATCCGAGGTCATTTGTCGACATCTCGGCTACGAGTCCGTCATGGAGATCTATGACGAGGCCGTGTTCGGGATTGGTGATGGTCCTATCTGGGACATGGAGACGATCACGTGTGATGGGAATGAGGATAATCTCAGAGAGTGCGTCTCGGCTGGGGATGGCGTGGGGGTCGACGATCTGGACCATACTCGAGATATATCTATGATGTGCAGGCCTTATGGTAAAATAATTGTCGCTATGAATATTTTCTCATTTTTGAAACTCAAGTGCTCATTTATGATTTTTAAACAATCGTTTTTGAATCACTGAGTGTGACGAATTATTTATTTAAATTTAAGGCTTTCTTTAAATTAACGTCTGACGGCATTACCAAACATTGATCAGTATATTTCGGCAATATCAAAGGCAATGACATTGCATTTACTGAAATCTTCAGAAAATGTGTTCATAAGTTCTGCATAAAGATGACAATTAAGTGAAATACTCAATAGCTAAAGCAAAGTGACTATCGTTGAGTTTCTTCATAGTAAGTGAATTGTGAGATTTTGACCTCCTTACCGTCCGATAGAAGTTGCCGAGTGTGTGTGATCTAATGGAAGTTAAAATTTAATATTTCTTTAATCTTAAGTATGTTGAATATTAATTCAAATTATTTGTATGCGACTTAAGCATCTCTAGAGATGGATATGTTGCGCTTTATAAATATTGTTGTTATTATTATTATTATTATTATTATTATTATTATTATTAGAAAACAAGAAGCATGAAACTTGCCAAAATTATTGTAACATATAATTTGGGTGAAATATCCGATATTTGGTGTCTTAATTATCTTTCTATTTCCTAACTTTCACACAAAGTAAGCATTTTGCCATTTTGTGTTATAAAGATGAATGGAACGCATTGCTAGATTATACATCATGTTGCTGAATAATGAGGGGAATATTATTATTATTACCTTTGTTATTTTATGTATTAACTTTATATTATTAATGTATATTTGTGTTCTTTTTCTAGAATCCATCGGAACATTAAAACCTAGGCTGGTAGGCTATAATAACGTGATTTCGAATGGTCGGCTTGAGGTATACCTTGGAGATGGAGCCTGGGGGACTGTTTGCTCATCGGAAGGATGGGGGCAGACCGAGGCAGAGGTGAAGACCCCTCCCAAACACACTCTTCTTTCCATCCCCCATCTCCCATTTTTAGCCCTCCCCCTCAAAGTCGTCAAATGGCCTGTATCTTGTACATGTAGCATTTACAAATGTATGATATGATACACAAAAATGAGATAAAATATAAAACAATATCCTCGCACACCAAATACGGAGGGAATACGGATCGTCCGGTTTTCATTCATATATATTTGTATAATGCATAGATTGAAATGCTAGAGCAGGCCTTCTCAACTAGTTTATTAGAAGTGCAAAAACAAAAAGAATTTGTAGTTGAAGTGCCACCCTGTATGGTTGACCGTGCTGCGAGGGAGCGTAGCGACCGAGCCGATAATGGGTGGGGTCCAGGGGCGAAGCCCTAACGGGGGTAGCAGGGGGCAAAGCCTACTGAAGCTGGTGGATTTCAGGCTTTCTAAAGGCCCAAATGGGGCATTTTTAACACCATTTCACTCCACAATATAATCAATCATAATTTCATATTGATGTGAAAAAATAGTACAATGCCTGGGTACAATTACAATGGAGGTATATTTATATGTAGTTTTTTGTGTGCAATAAACACGGCAAAATAAAGTGAAAATCAAACAAACAAAAACAAGATGTTTCCAGAGATTGGCAATGTTAAAATTGGTATCCCATCGTATGCTAATTCAGTAATTGTTTTTCACAGTCAGACCTTACTAGTTTAGATTCGTATAAAATGGTAAAAAACAATAAATTCCCCTTTCTTCCTATTTGTTAAGCAGGCATTTTTGGCTCAAATTCGACTGCAACTTCTTGATGAGGCTGAGTATTTGGTTCTAAAATATATTTTTTTCTTTCTTTCTGTTTGTTGTTTTGTTGTTGCGACAGTCGCGCGCCGCCAGTTGAGAAGGCCTGTGCTAGAGCGCCGTAATGGCAGCACAGCTAAAGCCGGGGGTAATAATGTCCACATTTGGAAGCGTATAGAGACGTTTGGTGCTTGGTAGGATTCCTCCAAAAGACGCTAAATAAGAACCGAATATTATTATCATTATTATTACATAAAACACCCTCTCCTATTATTCTAATTTTACATAATAGGTTTATAATGATATTGCTTCGTGATGAATGCCATTTTTTCTAGTTGCACCGGCTTCGAGTGCCCTCTTCAACCCCCACCATGGAATTTACCCCCTCATAATATATACATCTGACAGGAGATTTAGGGACACTTTGAGATCGCGTTTTCTTATCTCACAGATCTGTTCTGAGACCCGGCCAATCACCGCCAATACGATCCAGGCGCGGATCCAGGATTTTTTTTTTTTTTTGGCTCCTGAAAATTTGAAAATCGCGCTTGCCGAAAAGTCGCTCAGTGGGGGGGGGGGGGGGGGGGGGGGGGTAGTGAGCACATTTTTTTGGGGGGTACCTCGAATTTTTTTTCATTTGCACCCCCCCCCCCCCCCCCCTTGAGCGCCAGGGGGGGCACAACCCCCCAAAAAGGTAAAAATCACGTGATTTTACATGATTGTTTTTCTCAATGGGGGGGGGGGGCGGGCCCCCCGCCCCCCCCCCCTTGATCCGCCACTGATACGATCCTAGCCCGATCAATAATCGACACTACCTCCCAAATTAAACATGTTTAGGGTAATGTTTGATTGTCGTTGTTATTTCCACGATCTTTCGTTGGTGTTATTGGTGTGACTGTAATTGATTGAAACCTTAAGAAACTCGATGTTCGAATTTATGTTGAAATACGGTAACAGTGACGTAGCGAGGGTCCAACCATCAAAGGTGGGGGAGGATGGCGCTAGCGTCACAGAGGGCACATGGTTTTGAGAGGTGTATGATATTCTTGGCCCTTTTCTTTTTCATTCTCCCTAGTTTCCTCTTTTTCGTCATTAAATTGGGGGACAAGTGCTCCCTATGCCTCCCTGTAGCTACGCCACGGGACAGCAATTATTTACTTTTTATTTGTCTGATGCTAACAGATTGTCTGTAGGCAGCTGAACTATGATTCGGGTAACTATGATGCTAAGATCCTGGATCCTTCAGAGTTTCCTAATAGCAACGGCCCGATTGCATTTAGCAACGTCAACTGCGATGCAGACGACGGCAGCCTGAGGGAGTGTCAATATGGTGCCTGGGGGGAGCGAGACTGCCTGCACGATCAGGACGTCGGAATCGATTGTTATTATTACGGTAGGTCACTGCGTTCAAATCAACCTAAATGAAATAGAAGCTTGAGCGCCACTCGACTTTAAAAAAAAAAAGTGGAGCAAGCACAATTTTCTTTTATTTCTAGTGTCAACATAGATGAAAGAAACGAGAAAAAAAAACTCAGGCCTTATCGGCAAATTAAGGCTAGTTTGAAGATGGAAATGCAAAGTTGCAAAAATGTGCTGATCGAACACACTGCAATTCTCTTTCAATATGCAGAACCTGAACCTGAAGATGGCATACCAGTCTGGGAGATAATACTTATCGCCGCCATGGCTTTGTCAATGTTCATCATCCTCATCGGCCTGGCTATCTACCAGCGAGGGCGCCTCCACCGTCATGTCTCCGCCCCAACCCACACCGCATCACGTGATGACAATGGGTACATCCATAATTCTGCTTTCGACATGACCGAGCCCCCGCCAGACTACCGGCCTTCCACGCCACCGCCAACCGAGTCGCCGCCCTCCTACGAGTCGCTGGTGTTGGAGTCTCCCTACAAGCCGAACGAGGATGCCGCCACGCCCCTGGCCACGCCCCCGGCCACGCCCCCTGCCACGCCTCGGGTTGGTGAGGACAACCGTGGTGGACATGATCAAAATGATGAAAGAACGACGCATCAAAACAATGCGATGCCTCGTGGTATCTATGATACTGATTCAACGTACATTTGAACTGGAAAAATGTAATGATTTCATCTTGGGTGTTTTAGACCCACGATGGAGAATTCGCAACCCATGTTGAAAATAATGAGAGTAATTTATACGTACAAGAAAAGACGTAATATCATGCATGTATGTGGAAGTAAATCTAAATACCGACTATTTGTCCGTTTTTAAGCCAGAATAAATGTTGTCAAATTGTGGTTGAATGGAACGCATTGCTAGATTATACATCATGTTGCTGAATAATGAGGGGAATATTATTAACATTACCTTTGTTATTTTATGAAATTATCTGTAAATAAGATTATGATTCTGGCTATGAGGTCCATCAACGTGCCCTTTGAATTTATGAATTTACATTTGTAGTCTAATGAATGTAAATGTAAATGAATTCTACATGTACATCGTAAAAAAAGATTTCTATATAAATAGCCTTATTTCATTACATATAATGTCGTTTATTAACAAACAAGTTGCATATATCACGGAAATATTGACAGAAATTAATATTTCCCCCCCTCAACAAAAAACAAAACCAAAACAAAACAAAAAGATGCAACAAAAAAAAGTCCAGTCAGCTAGAAGCCATTCCACTTTGCCGTCATCAATCAATCTACAAACAATCTGAAATATGTTTATGTTGTGTATAAAGTGTACATTTCGTGATCGGTTTTACTGTATTTGACTGATTTTCCGAATTAAAGAAATACAAAATTTAGTTTTGTCGAGAAAATGTCAGCGTAACTGAGTTTAATTTATAAACTCTCATAATGATCATCTACATGTGCATAATGTATTGAACCTTTTCCAACTAAAAATATCTTAAATAGTTTTGTCTTGTTGTAAGAATGTATTCAATATGTCAATTCGAGTATTCATATACCATGCAAATATCACAAATTCCATCGCTAAATGTATGGACAATAAAGATGCACCTTTTAATACGAACCTTTTTGGCGTGCCTATATTCGTACACGTACAAGCTGATGATCACTTCATAAAAATTGATACACTCAAACAATCTATGTCGGTTTAAAGGTTTTGTAATCGCGTACAACTTGAAGCTGGACTGCATGACTGCCCTGTATATAGCTCACCTTTAATATAGTCATTGGAGTAGCCACCCAGCCGGCCCCCCACTCAGTGTTATTTAGGGTACGCATAGGCGTGTTCCCAGCACCCAACCCCACCCCCCCCCCAATTTTCAGCATAAGTCCGGTGTGAAGAAGATCTTTTTCTTTGTTACGAGCCGGAGATTATGGGAACACGCATGCGATCCCTCCGTTCCCGGAGTGGGGGGGGGGGGGGGCGGAGTAGCCATGCATGTTCCCGATCATTTGCGAATCGGGGAGGATGGAGAGGAGTTTTCATCTTCTTTTCTACCTTTATTTCTTTCTTTATCCCTCCCTACCCCCTCCCCCACTCTCTCTCTCTCTCTTTCCCTCTCCCATCCTACCCCTCCTGTCTGTCATTCCCGCCACAATCTCAGAGCTGCGTTACTGGCCGCAATACCATCTCTTGATTTGATTTGATTTGATTGGGTTTGATTTGGTTTGATCCGAGCCGCGACGTTTTCCGATCCGCGTTACTGCAAAACCATGTCTCCATTATGGCTCCTTTCCCTCATAAAACATTACCAACCTGTTATGTAATAATCATGCCGATTGCCGAACTTATACCAGTCTTTTCATCTTTGTGAGTGTGTTTGAGTAAACACGTATGCATGCTTAATGATGCGCGTTTACAGAGTTTAAACTGGATGAAAAACGTTGATGGACGTTAAACCTAGATTATTCCATCTAAATTCATGTATGCACATTTCCCCCGATAAAAACTTACTCTCCTTGGTGACTGGATCAAGTAAATCGAAGCTTAATGCATGTAAGCACAGCTTTCACCGGTTGATAATGGATTCTTATGGCATCATCAAAGCACTTAGCCCTTCAAAAGCGGGTCACATTCTTAAGCTTAATCCAAAGATGGATTTGTGATGAAAGTTTAAATACACATGTATATTTCATGGGCATTAGAAAAGATAGACGTAGTTGCAACATCATCTTTTCTTACCATATAACGTAGGCCTATAATATAGCTCTATATGATAATGGCAGAATATTAAAAAAGTAAAATGATAGGCATACATTTATGCCGCCCGCTGAAATATTCCGCTCTTCAACAAAAAGACAAACAAAGGCAGGAGAACTAAAGAGAGCATACAGACAGACTGAGACAAAGAGACAAAGAGACAGGGAGAGAGAGAGAGAGAGAGAGAGAGAGAGAGAGAAAGAGGGACGACGAGAGGACAGAAAGAAAGAAAGAAAGAGAGAGAAAGAGAGGGGTGGGGTGACGTGGGGACACATTGGAAATTATGGGAAAATGGTCACGACAAAACAATATCATAATTGTACCTGTAGTGCATGTATAAGCAAGAAAGAGGGGGGAAATGAATAATCTGACCACAATAATTGGGTGCCTTCTATTTATTAGTATTCATAACACAAACATCTGACAAAACTGGTGTCACAAGCAGATATGGTCCTAGGACTAGAATATAAGTACATAATTTGAGCAAAACATTTAATCGACTGAGTATAAATTCAGCTGTGTCGTTACTTCCATTTTAATTACTTAGCGAAGTAAAGTAATCTTTCCAAAGTTTGAGGTTTCCTTTTTATCTATTCTCCCGCGGTCGGGACTCTCCATTTTGATTAAAATAGTGATGTCCGAGTAGTACGATTTGTTTTTTCTTTTTTTTCTTCAAAATATTTATTGAAAACAAATGTCATTCATAATAATAACAGTACATGATAATAATAATAGTAATAATAACATGTTCGTATATAGTGTAATAGTCATCAGCAATACAAAAAAGTTAACAAAATATCTGCCATTTCTTATTATGAAGATCGTGACGATTTTTCTTGAAAGCAATTATACGTTCCATATTTTCTAATGTTTGAGGGCTCGTTGAAAAGAAGGAAATAGTGGAATAACGTTTTGTACTTTACAAGTGAATATAAAATATTTTGCAAAAATAATAACTCTATTGACGAAATGAAAATTATTGATTATAAGAGTACCAAAAAAATATTCTTCATCTGTCAGTGAACAAAATATTTCGTATGTTCTTTTCTTTTAACCATGCACATATAACATTCCAGAAAGATCGTACTTTTTCACAATTTACAAATAAATGAGACAACGTCTGTTCATGATTTTCACAGAAAGTACACATTGAAGAAGTACTTATACCTACATGTATCTTATAAAGAAAACTTTGTGTTGCAATTTTTCTATGAATAAGTTTAAATTGGAAATTTCTCATTTTATTATCTATGGATGACCTGTGAAGTAATGTAAAACAGGATTTCCAAGTTAGTGAATCGCTTAAATTATTTTGTAGATCCATTTGCCATTTATCCTGTTGATTTGTTTCTAAGATATTTGTTGAAAATTTGTTTAAGAAAATATTGTACGTAAGTTTTGATATCTTTTTAGGTTTACGGAATTCGTTCAATAAAATATCAACACAATTTAGAGAAGCTTTTTCCATTTCAAATTTCCCTGTTTTAGAATACGTTTCCAACTACTAGGTAATGCGGAAAGAACTGAATAATATAACATAAATGAACCAGACAGAAAATTCATTTGGCGTTGTATTTGATCAAAAGACATAAATGAACCATCAATGCGCAAAATATCCTTAACATATATCATATCAGAATTAAAACGTATATTAATATTGAGAGGTTTTCCGCCTACCAGTATATGAGAATTCAGGCAAAGGGGTTGGGAAATATTTTCTTTGAATTTAACTGGGTTGTAGTACTTGTAGTGACTCCATGCAATCAATATATCTTTCCAGAAATGATCTGCGTATTTATTGAACATTAAATGATCAGAGCGGAGATTACCGCTAAAAAAATATCACCTCCCATACGTCTCAGAGAATGTGCAAAAAACATTTTCCATTTACTTTTGTTTTCTTCATCAAAGTATCTCTTTATCCAAGTAGCTTTCATTGCACGGTTAAAAGATAATAAATGAGGCATTTTAAGGCCTTCTTCTTTATATTCCTTGTAAAGTACGACTTGTGAGATACCCACAGAGCTGAATTTTAGTTACAATGTAGGACACCTACCCGTGAACTGCATTAGGCTAACTCCTAAATCACCGTCACCCAAATGCGAATAATATCGGTGCTCAAAGTGCTGTTGAGTATATACATGTTTACGTTTTTTCAAGCTCAAATATAGGCTACAGATGTTGTTTTCATGAAGTTAAAAATCCTCTTTACTAAGAACTCTCGAATACTGAATTCACGATATAATACATGGGCTATCTATCGCATAATATGGTTGGTCCGATATATATAAATATACACTTTGTACAAGATTTCTGATTTGTACTTGATTTTCAAATCCATTTTGCCCTTTTAAAATCCTGTCCCATTTTGCATAATTAAAACCTACCACTTATGGTTGCTTTACCATCAATATCAATTACCATGGCAGCATCATTCAACAGCCAATAAATTCAAGGTTTCCATGGAAGTTACCATTACAAAGTTACATGTATCATCATCATCAATGGTAAGTTTTACGCCACGGAGCCCCAGCATTAATTTCACCTTGTGGAATGCAGTTTTTAAATTCATTAAAGACCGTCACCACTACTGGGCCAGAAGCGATTAGACCACACATAGAGCCATCGAGGTCACTGTGACAGGTGGCTATCTCATTAACTCAGCTCTCATTTAACATAAGAAAAAGAGGATCATGGGGGACCAACAGGCACCGATTGGGGAAGTTTTCTATATAGAGGAAGCAAGTAGCTACAAGTATGGCAGTGTGCCTTTAAGACTCATGGTAACAAAAAATGGGTCGCTTGGCAACGCTCGTTATCAATAAAAAGTTGAATATCTTGTCATGAATGTAGAGCAAATGACCATCAGATTGAAAGAAAGAAAATATAGTATTTCTTGAATTAGAATATATCATCGTTGGGAATAAAAAAAGATTAAAATTGTTTGGGTTTAAAAATAGAGTATAACCACTTTCGTGCTCTCTCCCAATATGATAATGATAAAAGTGATAATAGTTATTATCATGATGATGAAATTAATTGCATTTATAATAACAATTATGAAAAATATTAACAATAATAGTGATTAAAGTAATAAGTAATAGTATTAATTAAATAATAATAGGCTAATAATAATGAAAATGTTGATAATGATGATAACATAATAATAATAACAATGATAACGAGTATAGTAATAATAATGATTAAAATAATGATAATGATAATAGCAGTAAAAATAATAATTACAATGACAATGATAATAATTATAATAATAATGATAATAATAATAATAATAACAGTAATAATAATAGTTACAATGATAATACCAATGATAATAACAATGAAAAAAATAATACGAATAAGAAGAACTTAAAAGATAAAATAAATATACAAAATGTTCCAGAAAAGCAGGATAAAACACTGATAAATAGAATATAGCTCAAACATACACATGATAACAAGCTAACTATAAACATGAATAACTTTTTACATGATATATGTGTATTTACTTGATATATGAATATATTGAGTTTTAATTGTTATGTACACTTAAGATATAAAAACTACTAATTAATACAAATATTAACATGTAATATGTTCTCCAGGGGAAATACAACATAATCCGTTGAAAAAAAGCATTTATAAATGTTTGTAAGGCCCTTCCTTTTTACATTTGGTCTCATCTGGTACTTTTTTAATGGCTCTTCTTTATGATGATATTGCTTCCTAGGGATAGCCTCATGCGTTTTCCCTGAGGTCCAAGTCTTGCAATTATAATTAGCTTCATTCGGAGTTTCTTCCCACCTTTCATATACTTCACCTGACTGAAGAGTGCCGCAGTGTCTCATCAAAGCCAAGGACGTCGGTTTTATCCGAGTCATTTAGGAGGAAAAAATGCGCATGCACGTTCCTGTCCCCCTTAGCGTTCACCCTGCATGTATGTTCTACAAAGCACATAAGAGAGTGATTAACTACGATTAGAAACACTCTGCATAGTTTCCAGCATCACCCGGTCCCATACGAGCTCTTCATACAAGTGCCTTGGTAATTCATCTCACTAATGTATTTATCTCATTTTTTTAGTGCTTATTTATACGTAATCTGCCTGTTGTTATCAGTTTTGGCATGGTGCTGTAACTTGGATATTATATTTATATAAAGCACAAATTCTAACAGTGGAGTCGCTAAGAGAGCGATCGCAATGCTAACAAAAAGACACACACACAAATCACAACAACAACAACAAATCGGGAAAACAGAATCAGGGGGTGGAGAAGTACGAGAAAAGAAGGTAATAGTGTACAAAATATTGACTGCTCATGAGGATGATGGTGGGAATTATCACTCCCATGGTGGTGTTCATCGAGGCGAAGCCGAGGGGTGATAGAAGGGCCGGTATGAACACAACCGAGGGAGTGATAATTTCCTCCACCATCCGATTACAGAGCAGTCCATATTTTATATACCTCATCCTCTTCATTGATTCATGAATAGGTCTAGAAAATAAATCCAATATCAAGAGTCTATATATATGCTCATCACAGTAATATATTTACAGTCTTTTGAAGCTCAAAACAGTTTCAAATAACCAACGCTAAAAGAAATCCAACATACGGAAATCCAATCTATATACTGTACATGTTTACAGGTACTGCAGTAAGGTAATACTGCGACCCAGCAGAGTCTAGATCTAATATGCCAGTATCGGGCTGCGTCTGGAGCAGCTTAAGTACAGAGCCTTTATTAGTATCCTTTTGCATACAGTACGTGTTATCAATCATTACTGCGTCGTCGATTCGGTGCGTGTCGGCGTGTTCCGGTTGAATTTGTTACCGAGAAGGGAACTCCAGAGTTTCCTCGCTCGTCTATTGGCCCCAAACGAGAAGAATATAAAGACCCCCTGAAGGCCGCTCACGATGATGAAGAGGTACCACATGACTAGGATGTTGATAACCATGGCCAAGAACCCGAACAGCCAGGCAAATCCGAGAAGAGCCGAAATCTGCCGAAGGAAAAGAAAAGTACAGAGGATTGAACACTAAATGTGATACTGATTTGTTTGGTCTGAAATTAATGTGTAGATAGGAATTGTAAAGATATAAAAGTCATAAACGAAACAAAAAATTAATAATGTAAAAGTATTACATCAGCAATAATATCAAAGGGAGTGTAGCTTGGCAAATACTGGTTAACGCCATCTACGTCTTCTTTTGGATAACTGCACGTAAACGGATGAACTTTATTAACGGTAGTTAGCGACTTAATCTCTACATGGTCAGCGTTCGCGAAATAGACCGAAGTTATCCTCACGCTTCGGTTTCGCGTATGTTGCACGCACGTGATTGCTGCGGTCGCGTCGTACGTATACCCGATCGGCCCCGAGTCAGGCCACGGGAAAAACACGAAGTCTCCTCAGGCTACACTCCCTTTAAAAGCTCGCTGACATTAGATTCATACAAATTAATCATATATACAAAAATATAATACAATCAAGAAGACTGCTGCAGCTGTTAAGAAGGTAGCAAATGTAGCCCAACTGCAAACTAATGTTATATTGGTTGGTTGGTTGGTTTTTACTTGACTGCTAAGGAAGCCAAGGCATGCTTGTAAGTAAGCAACCATGGGATCAATGGCTTTACTTCACTCCGAAGGACTTGGTAATGAGGATTAATGCCTTGCAAAAGAACATTACGCATCGACTTGGTTTCGAACCCGGCACCTCCCAGTTACCAGACACTGTTCAGTGGTTATCGTGGTATTTAATCACTGTACAAGAAAACTAATAATTTAATCTTCACTATTCTGCAAGAACTTACCTTAAATATTGTTTTCTACACTAAAGTCATGTAAGCAATTTAAAAAATACTGAATATATTTCTAAATCTAAAGTTGTAAAAGTACGGAAATCCCTGGCCTTCCTTAACAGAGGGAGTATTGAGTTAACAAATTAAATAGAAAACAAGTGATGAAATAATGATTACCTATTGATAAGAAGAAAACAGGTATAATTTAAGATGGCACTGTTTGTTTGTTTGCTACGAGGCTAGCAAGCCTGGCTTTATTTTAAATTTGAAATCGACGTGGTTTAGTCAATCATGATGATAGCATCAATGCTCGCGAAACGTATACATGTATCTTTCTCTTCCTTTATCATTGCCTTTATGAATAATTTCCAAAGCATTAAGTCCATATTTCTTACCTTGACGGAGATTCTGAGTTCCAAAGTGAGTTGATCACGCGTTGCATTGTCAGAGCTCTTCCTCACGATCGCAGTGGACTTGTTTGTTGAGTGCAGATTCCACATGGTTCCAAAGAAGAGAAAGCAGTTGGTAACAAGGCAACCACAGATGGGTCCAAAGAAGACAGCCAGACTTGAAAGCCTAGTGGCAAACCAACACGCAGGTCCACCATACGCCAGGATGGGTTCGTCACTGAATCCCCCTAACTGGACGAGGAGAGTGGTGCATGCGATCACCAGGGGAATCCCCCAACCAATCAGAGCATACATGAAAATCTTGCAACGCGATTTTCCAGTCTTGGAGATGACGCTCGTGCTCGATGCAGAAAGGCTTCTCCTAAGATCCCAAGCCAGCACGGTTGTCCACACGAAGGACGACAAGAAGAAGAAATGCGAAAGCGACGCCGCTGTGAGACAAGGAATGGTCCGCTCAGAGAAATGATGGCCCACATACTGGAGCATGATCTGTCCCAGAAGCAGAGCCACCAGAAAATTGATGACCACTATACCCTGTCTGTTCTGTAGCTCTGAGAAAATGAGGTATGTCAGCAGGGTCAAAAGCAGACAAGCCGAGGATACCGCGAAGGCCACATTTCCAGCGATATCCAATGCCGTGTATATTAGTTCCTGACTATCCTCATCAATACATATGAGAATTCGACCGTCAGGATATACGAAGAACTCCTCTCGGAAAAAGATTCTGTTCTTGTATTTCAAGACAGTTTCGTTGAAGAGTACAACCCATTCGACCAAGTCCGCGGTCACCGTTATCGAGGGACAGAATTGAATTTCCTGTGCGACACCGCATAAATACATCTGATGATACGTTATCCAATCGCTGTAATCAAACCAGAGATCAGTCTGGTTACGCCACCAGATAGGTTTTACGAACGATCCGTTAAAGAATATGTAAGATTCGTTCGACATGACGAACGATAGGAACTCATCTGGTTGCCCTACATACCACTCGTTTGAGCAATCTGAGTTACTCAGAGGCTCTTGGTTATACTTCACATGATGGCACCATTTCTGCACGGTTAGTCCATCGGGTATATGTTCATCACTTCGGTTGCGGAGAAGCTGCAGAAAGATGACCAAGGATGGGATGTCCGCAAAATCCATGTTTGATGCTAATGCGTCACGGATTCTTTCTTCAAATTCGGAACCTGGTGATGAATTTTTTGCGTCAACTACGGAAATGTTTGAGTTCATAAAACATGATTCGTTTTTGTAACATACCACGTTTCCGTTCTCGTAGAGCAGGCGCCTCTGCACTGATTTGCACATTGGCCAAAGAGATGTGACGGAAATTGACCGCCCATGGATCTGTGTATCTTTTATAGCATCTTCCTCGTCATCCGTTTTCCCTTTATTCACAATTCCGCTAAAGACAGCGCCAATCCCTACATTGAAAACCTCTTCAGAACGTTCTCTTGATGGTAGTAGAATGTTGCAATGTGAATCTATATCGTGGTTGTTACAAAGAGCACAGTAGGGATTTTTGTGTACCGACTGATTAAACACCAATGGAACATAAAGCATCTGACACGCGTTTTGCCACTCAGCGCTTTCATTTTTACTTGGACAAGTTTCCTCTACACCGGACAGACAGAACCTTGGGCTTGGAATTTCTTGATAAAGTTCTACAACTGTAGAGTTACCAGGCTCATTGTCAATGATTGGAGAACTAGAATTAGGCTCTAGAAGACATTTCAGTTCGTCCTTGGATCGCCATGTGCATTGATCCGAGCCATAAATAGGGAACAGTGAAGATTCGTCGATACCGTTACATATTGCGCAGGGAATGCTTCTGTAATAGTCATCTCCGTTGACGTACAGGATATGGTCCGTCTTGTTACCCGAAACAGCCTCGCACTTACTCCGGACATCATCCGCAGACCAACTTTGCGGACATCGGGTGACCATACGATATCCATGGTTCAGTTCCGGGTAGATCAGCGGTAGGAACGTATCCCGAACACACTCCCACAAGGTCGTATCAAATCGGAGGAACCCTAGAAAACGAGGTGGTGGGACTCTAATACCGAAGCAACAATCCCCGAAGAAGAAGCATCGCCTGTCACACCGACATGTGACAGGCTGACCGTTCACCCCGTGGCATGCCTGTCGGTAGCATGTTGTGGATGATTCTGCCGCTTCGGTGGAGAACGAAGAAAACGACGTTGAATGCCAAGAAGAGGCGTATGGTGTTGACGGCGAATCCGATGTCGACTCTGTCGATGACGTTGATGACAACACAGATCCGTTACCTGGTTTGAATGTGATACATGTATATGAGTAAGCATATCAACATTTCATTCGATTATCCCTTTCTAAAATAGATTTCATCATGATGTTATTTCCTTTTCGTTTTTATTCAAATGTCTGAGGATCTCGATCATCAAACTATTAAACATCTTTTTGTTTGGTTTAAAATTACGTCTTGAATACGAGGTAACTGAATGTTTCTTCAATATTTTTATGATATATATATATAATTTGTTTTACATGAAAGCAAATAATATGCCAATTGTGGTACATTAATTAGTTATATTTCAACAAATATCGTGCGAGGAAAGGAAGGGGGCTAAAGAGTGAATCGGAAAAAATGGAAATCGGGTAAGGCGGACGAAAAAGCAATGTGCTGTTGTATTGGTTTGATCAAGATAAATATAAAAACATTACAAATATCAGCATATACAACATTATAGAAACCTAAGTAATACATATGTACTTGTTGTCATCTTTGTTATTATCAGACTGGTTCCTGAAGAAAATGAAGAGTATGTTTTTCAAATTTATTTGGAATGGACCTGATAAATTTCGAAGGAATGTAATGATCCAGTATTTTGTCAAAGGGAGGAATTAAGATGGTAGATGTTCAGTCATCTGCCAGCGCACAACAATTATATTGGATTCAAAGAATAAAAGAATCCGATAAACAAGGATGGTTTCAAATTCTTAAATATTATCTTAATAAGAACGGTGGTTTGTTCCTGTTTAATTGTAACTATGGTCTTATTCACGGCTAACAAAAATAACAAACAACCAAATTTGCGTTTATGTCGTGGCTTTATTAACATTTTGAGATGGACGCTTATTTTGCACATTTTGACTTTCTGGGTGTCATAACAAAATAACACAGATATATTGAATCATAAAAAATGCTTACAAATGCAATGCTAGGCCCCCCGCCTATGAAATCGAGTGATGCCTAGGCTAAACTTATATACATTAAGTCATTATATCAGCCCCCCGCCTATAAAATCGAGTGATGCCTAAAGTTATGCTAGGCCCCTCGCCTATGAAATCGAGTGATGCCTAGGCTAAACTTATATACATTAAGTCATTATATCAGCCCCCCGCCTATAAAATCGAGTGATGCCTAAAGTTATGCTAGGCCCCCCGCCTATGAAATCGAGTGATGCCTAGGCTAAACTTATATACATTAAGTCATTATATCAGCCCCCCGCCTATAAAATCGAGTGATGCCTAAAGTTGTGCTAGGCCCCCCGCCTATAAATCGAGTGATGCCTAAAGTTATAGAATATAGATGTATATATATACCAGCCTCTCCGCCTGTAAGATCGGATGATGCTTAAGATTAAAGCGTGACACCCTGAGTTTGAAAATGTGTAGGTACAACTAGGTCCCCCCGCATTCAAATCGAATGGGGGCCGGAACACTAAGAATTGACATGCGAACAAATTCGACTGAATATACATTGGCAACCCCCTCGCATGTAAAATTTGAGTGGGGTCGAAAATTATCGGATGACAATTATTGATCAATAAACTTATCAGTACCATGTGATTAGTGATTTACCCATACAAAACCGGGTAGGGGCGAAACCCAATGGGAAAAATTCCCCTACGGCCCACTTTCTTTGTGCACGACGCAAGTTGATGTGCGACCAGGCCAAATGCCCCCGGCTCTGCATTAACTTCATAAATCACTGACCAATTTATTACATAAACCCTATCCGTACCTTTCATACCTGAAACCCTAAATCCTTTCCGTACTAATACATATACCTTGGCTACTTCGAACCACCAAGCAATACTTAATTTATGCCACTAATATACTAAAAATACTTTTATTGGTGGAGATAATGGGGAGGTGGTGGGAATGTTTTAGACTCCGTAAATTTTTCTTCTTGTCCATTCAAAATGAAAGCCATAACTAGAATGAAAGCCCCTTCGTGCTATTTTTAATTTGCTGGCGGTATTTTCCGCGCTTGCTTGATAAGCGTACATACGCTTGTACATTTCCTTCCAATGTAATACAAAGTATTACATTTCCTAGCGCGTGAATTTCCCTCAAAAATGTAAACAACCTCTTGACCTACATTTTGTCAGCCTGTCAATAAACCATTTTAAATCGTTGTCTACTCTTTAAATTTTATTATTCACGGCTAACAAAAATAACAAACAACCAAATTTGCGTTTATGTCGTGGCTTTATTAACATTTTGAGATGGACGCTTATTTTGCACATTTTGACTTTCTGGGTGTCATAACAAAATAACACAGATATATTGAATCATAAAAAATGCTTACAAATGCAATGCTAGGCCCCCCGCCTATGAAATCGAGTGATGCCTAGGCTAAACTTATATACATTAAGTCATTATATCAGCCCCCCGCCTATAAAATCGAGTGATGCCTAAAGTTATGCTAGGCCCCTCGCCTATGAAATCGAGTGATGCCTAGGCTAAACTTATATACATTAAGTCATTATATCAGCCCCCCGCCTATAAAATCGAGTGATGCCTAAAGTTATGCTAGGCCCCCCGCCTATGAAATCGAGTGATGCCTAGGCTAAACTTATATACATTAAGTCATTATATCAGCCCCCCGCCTATAAAATCGAGTGATGCCTAAAGTTGTGCTAGGCCCCCCGCCTATAAATCGAGTGATGCCTAAAGTTATAGAATATAGATGTATATATATACCAGCCTCTCCGCCTGTAAGATCGGATGATGCTTAAGATTAAAGCGTGACACCCTGAGTTTGAAAATGTGTAGGTACAACTAGGTCCCCCCGCATTCAAATCGAATGGGGGCCGGAACACTAAGAATTGACATGCGAACAAATTCGACTGAATATACATTGGCAACCCCCTCGCATGTAAAAATTGAGTGGGGTCGAAAATTATCGGATGACAATTATTGATCAATAAACTTATCAGTACCATGTGATTAGTGATTTGGAGGCATAATTTGACAAATTACCGCCAAACGAGAATATATTTATATATGATCGGCCGCCAAATCACAACGTTGTCATCATGAAACGATTTCTGTGCACCAAGGGAATATCTATGCTTAACTATTTACACTTTGGTGGAATTAACATTTCAATTGGCCAAATTAACCAATGTACATGTACAGGCATGTACTTTTTCGCCCTTGGCTAATTTATAACCCTCTAACAGACTACAGAGTATCGTAATAAACTTATCTCTACAACACCGGCACATCATTATGCCTAATTCATTCCCCTCAAAGAAGTGACTAAACCGTTAATGCCCATTTCGAAATGAAGCATTTGCAAAACTGGTCATTTACCAATGTCCACCTAAACCTGCCCCATATAACCATTATTTACTCTCCACAACTTTGTTACTCCCAAAATAAGGCACTCTTATCCCAACAACAAAAACATGATCTTGCGGTGCCGGACTCAAACTTTTTTGCGGGATTTACTTTGCTACCCGAACAGACTTAAACATTGAAATATAAGAACGCTGAAATATAAGAACACTGAACTATAAGAACAATGAAATATAAGAACAAACAACGTGTTTTGTAACATTATCATTGTTTAACTACTTGGATGAACCGAGATAGGACAGGCCCTCCTTCAGGTCAGTGATAAACCTGTCCAAACCCTCATTGGAGAGATGCAATCCGTCCGGCCTATATAAAGCCCTATCCTTATGCCTTATGTCGGGGTGTGGAATGGCCTTTCCCCCATTCCTGCCGGCCAAGGCGCGAGCGTATCGGTTCGTGGCCCTCCTTCTATCGTCTAAGGGTGCGTTTAATCGACACTTTTTCACCCTAGAATCACGGTTTCTAAAGACGTTTAGTTCAAAACGCAATGCGTTCAAGCGATTTTTTCGTCGGTCGTAAAAATAAACGTGTTTGAAAACACAAACATGAAACGCTGAAAAAGATGCGTTTTGTATCATGATTCAAAAGAATCACGGTCGCTAAAATTCGATTGAACGGACGGAGTTCTCAATCATGATTGTATGACGAAGCCTCTTCCGGTTTGGGAAAAACCGCGCGCCCGCTTTGCATGCAATTTGCGTTCACTATACCATCGTGGCCTGTTCCGTTATGTTATTCCTTGTTTTTCCTTCTATCATTTTCTCTTTCTGTCTTTCCTTATGTTATTCTTTGTTTCTTTCTTCTATTCTTATGTTATTCTTTGTTTTTTTTCCTTCTATCACCTTTTCTTATGTTATTCTTTGTTTTTATCATTCTATCATTTGCTCTTTCTGTCTTTCCTTATGTTATTCTTTGTTTCTTCCTTCTATACTTATGTTATTCTTTGTTTTTTCCTTCTATCACCTTTTCTTATGTAATTCTTTGTTTTAAGCATTCTATCAATTTCTCTTTCTGTCTTTCCTTATGTTATTCTTTGTTTCTTCCTTCTATCATCTTCTCTTATGTTATTCTTTGTTTTTATAATTCTATCACTTTCTCTTAAGTTATTCTTTGTTTTAATCATTCTGTTACTTTCTCTTTCTATCTTTCCTTATGTTATTCTTTGATTCTTCCTTCTTTCACCTTCTCTTATGCTATTCTTTGTTTTAATCATTCTATCACTTTCTCTTTCTGTTCTTCCTTATGTCATTCCTTGTTCCTTCCTTTTTTCACCTTTTATGTAATTCTTTGTTTTAAGCATTCTATCACTCTCTCTTTCTGTCTTTCTGTCTTTCCTTATGTTATTCTTCGATTCTTCCTTCTTTCACCTTCTCTTATGTTATTCTTTGTTTTAATCATTCTATCGACTTTATCTTTCTGTCTTTCCTTATGTTATTCTTTGTTTCTTCCTTCTATCACCTTCTCATTCTTTGTCTTATTATTTGGATCTATGCTCAAAACAGCAGTCGACAGTCGGCCGTAAACAATTCCAGAAAGCGCGCGCCGAAGTTCCTGGGCCATACTGCGCAGTGTGATGCGCAGTGGTTTGGCTCGCAATGAGCTAGAATCAGCGTTGATGAAAAATCGCTTGAACGCAAACCGCAGTGACCTTGCTTTTTGTAACGGCGTTTTGAATTGTGATTCATGTTTGTGATTCTAGCTTCGAAAATTCGATTGAACGCACCCTAATTTGTCCTGCTCTTCCGGACTACAGCATTTATATTCTACCCGTTCTAGGATGTCAGACCATATTATTGTCGTCTCAGTGTTCGATGTGATTAATCTGTTCACCGCATTCGCCATCGCCCTCTTCGAACGGCTTCGTCAGGCCACTGGTAATCGACTCTAGCCATGCGTTTGTTTGGTCCAAGCGAAGGCCCCGCTTTCCAGCCCAATGGATGACCGTCCCCAAATCCATATCGGCGCAGCCAGTCAGCTCCGCCCTGCGATGGGCCCAGAAAACGATAGAGTCGCCTACTATCCATATTTGTTCTGTGGACAAAATAAGAAAAGAGGACTGGGCAGCATTTTGTATTCCAAAGAACATGCGTTAATGTGAACTTGAAATCCCATTGTATTTTCTTGCTCTTGTTCTGCATGTATGTTTGTTGTCTGCTTGACTTCGTTTTCATTTTCATGTTGTAGCACCATTATTATTATTATTGCTATTATTATTATTAGCTTATTTAACCTCTCGAGGCGAGGGACTTATTCCTCTGTGTGTTGTACATAATCATTCCTGTGTATGCGGCCTCACCCTTACATTATTGGCCCCGGACACGTTAACCTCATCATTCACTCTGTTATATGTTGTACGTATACCTGGCGAATCAAATCAAATCAAATCAAATCAACCCCAATGGTACTTTGCAACATTGCTCATATTTAAACAACCATATCAATATATCTGCGATGCGCGGAGGAAGCCCATCGACCCATGTGCTGTATTTGGGCGTCCGAGCAGCCCGCCATAGCAGCGGTTGTAGCATGTATGACATGCATCTCTTTATCATGGCACTGAACTCATGCCTGGTGAGAGGAAGTGAACCATATGAGCAAAAGAAAGCCTCCCCACTTCCCGGGCGCATTTTCAAATATCTAAGGACCGCCTTTACGGGACAACTACCCGCCTCAATTTCGTGTATTGAAATGGTGCAACCGTTTCCCCTCGGATCAGTTTTCGATTCCCTTAAAGGGATCGTTTACCTATGTTAAATCTGAATAACACGGCCCTACGTGTTATCAGTGTCTGTGACATGGTGTAATATTGAAGCCCTAAAAAAAAAAAAATTGCGCTTCAAAATGATCAAGAAGTGCCTCAAAAAAATAAAATTCTGTGAGTGACCGGTTTTACCATACTCGCTTTCCCCAATAGACTGCAGTGTCATGAAAACCGTCAGGCGAACGGTTTTCAAAATTTGTAATTCCAATCATAAATATCTTGATAATCAGACAGGCGATCGGCTTGTAAAAGTCATGGGGTTCCTGACTGACCTAAAGGTTTATAATTATCATTGCATCATGAGCTAAATCCAGAATTTTGTTTCAGAATCTGAGACAAAGTTACCGGATCCCTTTAAAGAGAGACTCACCCGGCGATGTGGTGCACTGCCGGTGACTGCCACGTCCATGAAACGCAGCATTCGTTCCCGCCTATGCCGTGATGCCACTGTGTGATGTGCGACCAGGCCAAATTAATGATATGGACTCTCCTTTCTAATCAGGCCCAACGACAAAGGCCAGCCCAAAACCCCGAGTATAATCCCGGTGGTCGCTCACGAGAAGAAATAATTCAGCGTTATATATCCAACTAATTATTCCAGTGCAGTGCTAACTTTAGTATTAATCCAACTCCTCTAATAATGTTTTAGACTCCGTAAATTTTTCTTCTTGTCCATTCAAAATGAAAGCCATAACTAGAATGAAAGCCCCTTCGTGCTATTTTTAATTTGCTGGCGGTATTTTCCGCGCTTGCTTGATAAGCGTACATACGCTTGTACATTTCCTTCCAATGTAATACAAAGTATTACATTTCCTAGCGCGTGAATTTCCCTCAAAAATGTAAACAACCTCTTGACCTACATTTTGTCAGCCTGTCAATAAACCATTTTAAATCGTTGTCTACTCTTTAAATTTTAATAAAATGTTAGACAAAAACATTCCTAAGTTCTATCGAGCTATTTTTAGAAAGATGTAGTTCTCTTAATGTGAGAAACAGAGTGGACAGTACGAAATTCCAGATTATTTGGAACAATAGACAATTACAAGTCAATTCTTAAAAAGAATGGTGTTTTTCTGGTGACATCCTCACAGAAGGGGGAAATTTAAAGCAACAAGATGAAATGAAAAGGTTGTTCGAACTAGATGCAAACGATTATTTTAGGATACAGGGAGTGTACTCTTCGTTATTAAAGATAAATATTCCTAAAATAGTTTACACAAAACTATTCAAAAACGATATTACTTCCAATATTATTTTACCCCCTGAGTTGATATTTTTAAACAGAATAAAAAGCAAACAATTTTATGATCTGTTGGTTGCAGAGAAATATGAATGCCCAGTCAGTACGTAAAGAATAGATATGATGTTTCAGAAAAAGAATTGTTATTGGCTCGTTCAGGTATCATTACAACTACAATTGATGTAATTTACAGAGAATTTCACTTAAAGGTATTAAATAATATTCTGAATTTGAATTATAAACTGTATAAAATGAAAGTCATTAGTACCCCATTATGTTCTTTTTGTGACCTAGAAAATTAAGTGATTGAACGTTTGTTTTGGAAATGTACAATAGTACAAGATTTTTGGAATCAGCTCGGAAAAGAGCTGACTATGTTTGATTTCTCGATGTTAACCGAAAAAACGGTAATTCTTGGTATATTGTCGAAGAATTATATTCTTTTTAATCATACATATTAATGCAAAGAAAACAATTTACCTAAATAGATGCAAATTAGCTAAACCAAATATTTCTAACTTCATTTCCTTATTAATCAAATCGTACAAAATAGAGAGATACATTGCTATACGCAATGAGAAAAAAGCTGCCCATGACGGCAGGTGGCAGGGCATGGCCCAGTGGATATCCATTGTCAGATAATAAAAGAAAGATTTTGTATATGTTAATAAGCTGTATAATGTTCAATGCATTATGTAATCAAATGCTCATTTTCACTGGTGTGTGAATCATTTGTCAAATATATCAATGTACCTAGAAGTGACCAAAAATAAAAAAGACAATTTCAATACAAACATAAAAGATAAGATAAACATAAAAAACATTAAAAATATCAGCATATACAACATTATAGAAACCTAAATAAAGCAAACGAACGTAAACAAGTGAGATAACGCCTTAAAGTTTTCTTTTCAGCTCCAACTCCTCGCCTGGTGTCGTATTATTTATACTTCAGAGCACTTAAATCCATTTAAATAAAATATAGTGATATTTTTAATATAAAGGATTTAAGATATGCCAATTAGGGTACATTAATTAATAATATTTTAACAGATACCGTGCGGGGGAGGGGTTGTAAAAAGGAATTAGAAACAAATGGAAATCGGGTATGGCGGACGAAAAAGCGTTATCTGTTTCATTGGTTTGATAAAAATAAACATAAAAACATTACAAATATATTATAGAAACCTAAATAATGCAAACGAGCGTAAACAAGTATGAAAACGCCTTAAAAGTTTTCTTTTCAGCTCGAACTCCTGGCCTGTTGTCGTATTATGTATACTTCAGAGCATCTTAATCTCTTTTATTAAAATATTGTGATATTCTTTAATATAAAGGATGTAATATCTCCACTTCATTTGTTGGTGCCTCTCTTTTAATACGTCACTTGAATTGGATAACATTCTTACTTGTGATGGCTTTGACAACCTTATTCGCAGTCCACAATGTTAAAGTAGATATTCATTGATCTTAAAAACTATCTTTATTGTCATGATTGCAAAGTTGAAACTTTGATTCGACAAGGTTATCACAATTCAATGCTTGGAAACATGCGAAGTAATGATTATTATAAATTAGAAAACGCTTAAATACAGCCCCGGCATAGCACCTGAAGAGCTCTCCGAACGCTGCTGAGATGTGTGAGATCACAGGGTGGACATGATTTGCACAAGCAGACGATGTCCCATGCCATCTCACACATTTTCAGTGCCTGCTTTTTCATCTTCTCATGAGTTCTTTCTCTTACTATGCATAATCTATTGCCTCACTCTATGATTTTATTTTGATGACAAATGCAGCGATACAAAAATAAAGGAATGTGTCGCTTGTAAACAAAATAAGACGCCATCGTATATTCAGCTACACACACCGCGGTATGTTCGGCATTTCAAGAGGGAACAAATGTCGTCCTTAATATCATTCCGGGGGTTTTTCAATTTGAAAGTCTGGTTTCTTTGATTGTTAAGTAACCCCTATCCAGAATCGGTTTCATATCCCCTTTTGAATTTATATACACTAAACTCATTATAATTCGAGAAATAATAGCTTTGCAATCATGATCATTTTTTATGGGATGTCGTCGGCTTGAGCAGTATTGGTCCATTGTGTGACGTCATTATTAAAAACATCGTTATTTTTCTGGTGAATCTCTCGTATATCCCAGATGCTATGGAGGTGGTTGTATATGTATTTTTTTTAAAACACGATATTTATTTGACTTAAAACGTGTAAGATGGCCATCTGTTAGCTTACCAGTTTCTAGTGATACATTAGTTGCCATATTTGTGATTTTCTTTGAATTTTCACTTTATAACGATTAAAAAAATATATATATATATAAATTAATTTAAGATGACCAGTTCACTATGAACAAAACGAATCGAACACTTATTGTACCTGCACACACCCACATGCACACACTTGCAACTTTCAATTTTTCTGTCTTTTCTTTTTCCCCACTTTTTATTTTGATACTTTCTGGGGGAAAATCTGTATACGTTACTCGCTACTCTCCTACATACTCATAATATTATAACATCTTTCTGGGGGAAATATCTGTATACGTTACTCGCTATTCTCCTACATACTCATAATATTATAACAGCGTCATGTAACCCCCCCCCCCCCCCCTCCACTTCCCGGCTGCTATCGACTCAAGCATTCATGCGTATGATAGTTGGCCTTTGTATTTATCTTGATTCTTTGATTTACCTACATTTACTTTCAAGTTTTCAATCATATATATGCATTTTGTGTATTTAAGTTGTCACATTTCATGCAAATCAATTATTATTATTGTTACTTGAATATTTTGTATTTTATATGTCAATAAATGGAGAACCATCTGTCGGTTTTTGCATGATTACAAATGAATATAGGAGGTAAACTATAGAAAAGCGATTTATACTATACTATACTCTTTCCACACAAAAAACAGTTTGGTAAAAAGGGAATATGCATGTTTGTTGGGTAGAATATTGTGCAATGTTGAGTAAATATTACTCAATTTGGAAACATTTTACCCAAATAATGCATCAACAACAAGCATTTTCTCTTTTGACCACACGTTCGGTGAAATTTTAAGCAACTATTTTTTAGAGTAGTAGAAAACCTGATTGGATTGGTTTAACTTATAGGAAACTGCATTAATTGAGCAAACACACAAATACGTAGTTAGCCTACCTATACTATCAATGAACGAAAATGTATCTGTTTATGCAGTACACATGGGTATAGTTTACGGAGGGCACATCAGCAAAATAAGGGGGCATTTTTACCTCAAGAGGGGCACTATCGTAAAAAGGGGAGGAGGGGGAGGAGGAGGAGTAGGAAGAAGAAGAAGAATAAACAGGAGAAGAAGGAAGACAAGAAGAAGATAAAGAAAAGGGAGGACCAAAACAGATCATAATAATGATATATCTGTTACCTGTTGATGAAACTGCACAAACTGAAGAGATTTCCAAAGTGGAGAACAAAATGATCACAAAAGAGGCTGGATTCCTCATACTTTATGTTTTCGTGTAGAAAGTCGTTCAAATGATCAGTTCTCTTCCATCGAAATTATCAAAAAATGTGTCGCGTTTTCATTTCTCACCAAACATATATGGGCATAAGTACAGGTTGGCGTTAATTAATGAAACGTATTTTACAACTAAACGAAGGTCGTCGTGAACGTGTGGCATTTAGAAGAAAGGCTCAATAGAAAATATGATCGCTCAAGAAGAATTCTAATTAACGTCACGAATAAACTAAAAAAAGCGAATGCCTACAGTAGTGTCTATTTGCGGTCTGATGCTGGAATTGAACGACGTTCGCATCACCACATGTCGGTGCTGTCGGTCCGAAGAACAATTTTGTCCTTTTTTCCGATCAGAGCAGTCGAGTTTATAAATGCACTTTGAAAGAGAATCTGATCGTTTAGTAGCGATAGATCGCCAGGGCCTCGTTTCACAAAACCAAGTTCGACGATATTACATACACTATATAAACGAGCATTCATTATTTTGATGAACAACATCCCTTGTTTTTTTATATTAAAGAAGTCGAGTGAAAATTAAGTTGAACGTAAATCGAGTTGAGATTTGAATTGAAAGAAAATCTTATCTGAAATCGGATTTGATGTTTGGAAAACGTTACACATTAGAGAGAAAGAGAGAGAGAGAGAGAGAGACAGAGAGAGAGAGAGAGAGAGACAGAGAGGAGGTAGCATTGGCATCGTTTCACGGAACTGTTATGAGTACAAGTTGGTCGACATCCAATTGAAATGTATCTTAAAGGGCAAGTCCACCCGGTTATTGAGTTGGTTTGAATAAAAACAGACAAATGAGAGAATCAAATTAGTGCAAGTTTGATCAATATTCGATTAAAAAATAGGAAAGTTGTGAATATTTGAAGTTGTTATCAGTGAAACACAAAGTGGCAACGCTGTGACGTATCATGCGAGCTCCTCTCCAATTTGCTCTATACAGACAATTTCATCAACTTTCATTTGATTAGTTATTGAGGACGGAATAGATATGTTTCATACAGGGGCTGTATGTTCGCAATAATCGTAATTAGGGTGAATGTATGATAGAAATTTTTCTAAAGGGATAATGTAATTTTGTGAAGTTTTTATGGGAGGGGAGCTCGCAAGATACGTCACAGACTTGCCAATTTGTGTTTGATTGATCCCACCTTCCAAAAATCATAACTTTTTTTTTAGTTTAATCGGTTTTCAGTCAAACTTTCACCGACAAACCCCTTTAATATCGGGGTGGACTTCCCCTTTAATATTGATACACGCGATTCAATTGGATATTAGCGAAATTGTACTCAGTTCTTAAGATAGTATTGTGAGACGCTGCCCGGATGACCGTTCATTAGTGTGAGTGATATTCAGCTCAAGCCTCAAGTGAGAACATGTACGTCCCTATAGGTTGCATGTAGTTGATTGGACAACACGATTGATGGATAGCATTCACATCAAAAACTTCTTTGCGTAAAGCTAATCAACCCCACTGGGAACTGTTTATAATGGGGTATCTCACTGAGCAGCGAATGCTTGCGAAAGTAGCGAATTAGGGGTTTCGCCAGGGTTCGTCAAAGGTTGCAAAAGGTTCGTAAAAGGTTGCAAGAAAGTTCGCTAATAGTTTTCATTGTTGCAAACAGTTTTTCTTTGCGAATTTATTTTTCCGCAAACAGTTGCAAGCGTTTGCAAAACAGTCGTAAGCGTTTGCAAAACAGTCGTAAAGCTTTGCAAACGGTTGTAAAAGACGATGTCGTTGAATTTCTTTTTGATTCGCCAATGCTAGCGACCACGGTACCTAATGGTTTCCATATAAAATCGACCCATTGAGTACCAGGAGTTGGCAAAAGGTCCCTAACATTCACAAATAGTGGCAAAAGATTGGCAAATAGTTGCTAATCTTCGCAAAAACTGTCGCAAACATTTTGCTTACATTTGCTTACAGTCGCTAATAGTCGCCAACTGATTTTCGCAAACATTCGCTCAAATGTTGCTAGTTGTTGCTGAACCAGGGGCGGTCGCATTTTTATGTGTGTAAACCCCCTAAAAACCTAAAAAAAACTTTTTTTTGTTTTTTTTGTTGTTATTATTTAAAAAAAATATATATATATATTAATGTCAAATTTTGACATTTCGAGACAAAAAAAAAAAAAAAGTGTCCGCTTACCCCCCCCCCCCCCCCCCCCCCCCCCCCCCCAACGAGCGACTTTTCGGCTGGCTGAGTCGTTGCGATTTTTTTTGGTCTCAAAAAAAAAAAAAAAAAGTGTCCGCTTACCCTGCGCACGGCACGCAAGTAGAATTTTAAAGGGCAATCCCAACCCTTGTAACACGTTCGCTTGTATGAAAGCAGAGAAATAAGATGAACAAAATGGTGAAAATTTGAAATATATAAGTCAGACCAATAAAAAGAATGTTATAAAAGTTTGAATTATGAGATCACCAAATCTATGCAAATCTCAAATTGGCAGTATAGGGTCAGTGGATTGTGACGTACATGTAGTCGCGGAGAACTTGCCCGTTTGTCGTGTCCAAAAAAAATCATAAGTTTTTTCACTTAAGTGCATCCTCCTTTGGGGTACTATTCAAAATATATTATGGAAAGCATGTTATTACACGCACTCTAAAGAGAAATTACCCTCATGAGTCATACATTTTTTTTAATTTTTTTTTTCTTTGTTTTTGATTAAAAAATATATATATATATATATATATATTTTGTGTGTTGGAACAAATGAGAAAGTTGTCCGCCACATCATCACAGAGACAAAAATACCGATTAACTGTATTCAGTCTGACTAAATATATATATTATACATAAATATATAAATATATAACTCTTGTTGTATAAACAGGACTATATATAACCATACATGGTACATTAACCGGACATCATACAAACTGGTATAGTACCCTAACCTTAATACAACATGTAGGGTCAACCTTACAGTCGAGGGGTGCGGATCGATATAGGAATAATACCCCACCCGTAATTCATCTTTACTTATCAGTCCTCATTGGCTGTCCATCGGATTATTTCAAGCGGATTTCACTATGAATGGGATGGGGATTAAAGTCACCTCAAATCATTAAATGAAAATTACTTCAACGAGGACAAAATGGGTCTAATCAATTCGACTAAATCCTCCCTATGATCTAGCTTAAACGATCGGGACAGATCTCCTAATAGTTTACCCATCAAAGCGTATCAATTAATATCCATGCTCCATACTCTTGTTTCAAAGAAGCACGTGATGTATTCAAAGAGACATGAACAGATTAGCCAATAGACATTATGACCCCGACTACCAAAGGCGGTCCTGCTTTCATTGTTCTCTTGCACACTCATAAAACAAATTCAAGTTAAAGCAAATAAGATAAAAAGGAAGGAAGATTACCATACAATACCTTTAGGTTCCTGCTGTTTGATGGGGACAAAAGTTCAACATTTGTATCCCGGTCACACAGAGGAACCGGATACAAGATCGAATACAGACCGAAAAACTAAATAACATTACGCACAATGGCCCAACATCGATCGGTTTGGAGTCGGGTTAGTAGTGTGACTGAGAGATCGGAACCGGGATAGCTGGGTTCAAACATTGGATACCACAAAGCACTGTTTCATGATTAAAGCAAATAAGATAAAAAGGAAGGAAGATTACCATACAATACCTTTAGGTTCCTGCTGTTTGATGGGGACAAAAGTTCAACATTTGTATCCCGGTCACACAGAGGAACCGGATACAAGATCGAATACAGACCGAAAAACTAAATAACATTACGCACAATGGCCCAACATCGATCGGTTTGGAGTCGGGTTAGTAGTGTGACTGAGAGATCGGAACCGGGATAGCTGGGTTCAAACATTGGATACCACAAAGCACTGTTTCATGATCGACCGTTCTCTGCAGTCATTTTGTCACTGTTCCAGCTTCTGCCAAAAAGTTTATACTCAGAGTTTAGAGATGAATAGGGTAAGTGATTATTTCCTTCGCAAACTTTATTTTATTACTCTCCTTTCGTTCCATATTTGGTGAGGTAGATTTTGCTCCTTGCTTTGATTACGACGTCGATATATTCATAATGATATTAATCTAGATAATTATCCTTCATAATCACGCGTATTGTACGTGGTGTTATTTTGACATACTTTAACCCCGGTAGAGCAAAGATTATAGAATAGCTGAGATAACGTTTACTTGACATGAAAGTAATGGCACTTGAATTTGTAAATATTGCCTTAATATCATTTAAGAAATAGATAAGAAAATAATTACAACGGAGCTATATGTGTACAGCACTGCATCAACTGACTATAGTAACTCGGTATAAACAGGGTATTCTTGTTGTTCCTCCTCGGGTCAGGTAACCGGAAATTGCGGTGTATCGTTTACAAAATAAAACATTACAGATTTATTAAGTACAGATATATTCTTGGCATAAGTGTGTGTAGTTGTTACATCAAAGCTGCCAGCTCAAGTTCTCTGTCCGCCATTTTTCTCACCTGGTATGTTGTTCCTTTGCTTATATAGCTCATTTTGTTTGTTATCCGTTACAATCTATGATCTTATAATGGTAACATTTCTTGCAATACTCTTACAAGACAAGTACTTCTTTGTAATTCTAACGACAATAATAATAATATATCACATTTATAAAGCACATTCATTTACGCGAAATACTACATGATTTGTATCCCGTTTCTTTCTCTCTCCTATATATTTTGTTCCTCTTTAGATCATGTTGAATTGGTTTATGCTCGTCGTCGGGCTCGTCTTCAGCGCGAGTGCGTTCCACAACCCACTCCATCACGAGCATCATGGTGACCATCGACGTAATCGTTTTGGCGTTGACCAGGTCGAGCTCCAAGACATAGTCTACGAGGTAAACCCCCTCCTTTTCCTTCTTAACTTTGTTATTAGTGGGAAAAATATGAGTTTAATTATGTCCTTTTTATTCTTCATTGGTTTACTACTGATTAAATTTAAATTGAGAAGAGACCCTCCAGAATTTATGCAGTTTTCTCACGAAAAATCTATGGCAGCATAATATTTAGAATCTTTAGTTCATGCTCTAAATACATTTTTTGGTGGAGCAACGTGTAATTTAAAATACTGATATTAGCTCTTTGCCACGTACTGTATATCGGCACAGAACACTACATGATCATACTACCATGACTACGACCCCGTTTCGAAATTGCCCAGTTGCATTTAACCTCAGTCACCTAAATAGTCAGTATAAATAAACATCATCTTCCTGATTTTTGTTCTGAATAATCATATTGATGATATGCAGCCCCGCAACTCTGGGAAAATATCCTACATAATGTAAGACAAGCTCAATCAATGGGCGGCTATGTTATTATTATGGTTAGTATTACCATGAGCACATTTGGTTTAATGCACTTTAGCCTTCTAGTTAGAATGAAAGCCAAATCGGTTTCAAATTTTGCATTTCATGGTTCATAATCTAATCGGGACTGTAAGCAATCTCACTTCTCGTTTAAGGCTATTACGATTGCAAGTTGATTTAGCTTTCCATTCTTCCTACATGGAAGTTTGCGATCTCCAGGAATTGTGCATTTCTTGTCGTGACCATTCAGAGGTTCGATTGTACACATTTCGCATGATTGAAAATTTATATCAAATGCTGTTGCTAATTCTTCCAAAATCGGGTCGTAATCAGCTCGTATATTGTATGCGCATATCCGTTCTTGTGCCAACAATGTAATATTCATGAGAGATGATGGTGAGAGACATCGTTTGATGCACTAGGGGAGAGGAAGAGAGAGAGAGAGAGAGAGAGATAGAGAGAGAGAGAGATAGAGAGAGAGAGATAGAGAGAGAGAGAGAGAGAGAGAGCGAGAGAGAGAGAGGGGAGGGGGACAGGGAGTGGCACATCCAGCAGGTGCCCCTTCATTTCTTTAAAACCCGAGTGAATACAAAAGAAAACAAAATGTGCCCCTGTTTATGTTTTTATCTTCCCTTTCCAAAAGTGATGTTGAAAATATGCTAACCTCCTTTATTGTAGCATTTGCTTGACCAAGTTTTTGGGCATCGCATCCCACCTCTTCAACACAACCCCATAATTGTCCAGCCCTATCATGTCTCAATTTGTCAATTCGTACTGAATTATGCTCCTTCGGTATATGGCTACACTTAGCTTTTAATTAGGTTAAACCGTTTATCTGTCATGCCATAAATCGGTACTTAAGTTGTAGTAATTAACGACGGGAAGTCATGAATATACATGTAGAGTCTGAAGTCCTGCCGATAAATCGGTTATTCAACTTTTATTTTGTTTGCAGACTCCCGGCGACCTCCAGGGGGCCCAGTATCAGCTAGTTACAGGTAAATACAATAAATTGGATTTTGGTGCTATTTAGCTAAAATCATTTACTTCAGCCTGGTCAAATATGTTATCTTCTTTAAAAGTCATGCAAAAGTCCATTTACTAGTGTTGGTGAGCATTTTCGACTTGTTAACATTGTTCCGGGCGGGAAAGCAGGTGGTAATTTTTTTTTTTTTTTTTTGTTTGTTTGGGGGGGGGGATGTTGTGGTTTAATTGTAACCCCACCCCCTCCCTCTGAATCCGCCACTGAAAATAACTTAACAATTACCTTTTGGTTCCATTTTCATAACAGTATAATATCGAATCACGCAATTCGCTGATTTCTTGGACACGCATGTTCTACTCTTTTTGATCTTTACACCACCTTCTCTTCTATGCAAAGATATTCATGATATACCATGTAGTTCTTTACTTGCGCGATTGAATGAATTCCTTCGATAGAATCTATCATGACGTACATGTCTTGTTAAACCTATCCTTCCGTACAGAATGCAATGTGACAGGTGCGTGGTACAACAGCAAGGGTTCGGAACTCATCATCAACATGGATAGAGAGACGGGTCACGTGGTTGGGGAATTCAGGACGGCAGTCGAGAGGCAACCTGGGGCTGCAGGTGAGTGTAGACAGTCATCTCATAATGATGAGGGCATTAGTAATTTTACTAAAGCCTGAACAAAATGAAGTTTTTAATTGTTTTATAAGATTATGTTTTATTTGTTTTATAAAATGAAGAAAAGGTTGTTATCTAACTGAGGAGGTGTAGAATAACCTATAAAGAAATGACGAAAACAAAAACAAAACAATCAAAATAAAACAATAACAAAATTAAAAAAAAAAAAAATTAAAACATTTCGTGTCCTAAAGATAAACCACAACTTCCTGGACGCCCTAGTTCTGAACTCACTCATCAAAGCCTCCATCACTTTTTCCTCACCACATCTCCTCTTTCCGGATGAAAGACATGATGACCACTTGCGGATCTCCCTGGTGAATCCATGTTATCACACACTTCACTTCTCTCTTTCTCTCTCTCTCTCTCTCTCCTTCCTTCCATCTCTCTGTCTCTGTATCTTTCTGTCTGTCTGTGTCTTTCTCTCTCTCTCTCTCTCTCTCTCTCTCTCCCTCTTTCCACCTTTCTCTTTCCAAGATGAAAAAGTCGATTGAGGATGGAAAGTCATCGGCTATCAAAGAATGAGAGGGTGAGATAAGAAGAGTGTAAGCGCCAATACAAAAGAGACGGGAGAACATGAGTGGGGTCAATGAGTGAATGAGGGTGTGGGAGTCAACTTGTAACCCATTTCTATGGACTTACCCTTTCTTTCTCTATTCTCTCACAATAATTATGTTTATCTCGTTTTTCTAATGCTCTACATGTATATTAACTGGTAGATCGAGGCAAGTTCCCGCAACGCCCTCTATATAGTTACGCCAACGTTTCTGATAAATACGACGCTGTTGACGATCATGCTATAATCGTGACATGCAGTTACTTATAATCAACAAGTTCTGTCTAATTATCCTTCATACAGGATCTGGGCCTGGCCGTGTCTCTGGCTGGACATCAAAGGACGGAACCCACAAGGCCATCGCCTTCTCAGTCCTCTGGAGCAACGGCGCTTCGGCCACGGCCTGGACAGGACTCTGCCACGTGTGCCAGGGTCAGGAGATCATAAAGACTACATGGATCTTGACCAGTGAGGTGGACACCTGCGATGACCATTGGTCATCCAACAGGTTAGTTTGATGTTTAAGTAGTTTTATACCAGAGACAAGTACAATTTTTTTTAAAGAACGTGTATGGTTGAAAGTTAAATGAGAATCGCGTCACGGACACGTTGATAGTTCACAATACTTGTCATCATCACATTTCTTTTTATTCATCACGCGTGTACCATCTAAATTGTCTAATGTTAATTCCTTTTCTTGTATGAATTTGGAAAATACTGTAGGTCATTCGATACATAGGAAGGTTTGTAAAGCGCCATCTGGGTAGGAACCTTCTTGCTGATGTAAATTGGAGACGCCACCATAGAATTCCTGTGTGTCGTGGTTCGATGGCCACCACAGGTGCTGAGAGCATTCAAAGATTATTCCTAACCATCACTACAAGATATCAAACTTACTCCACATGGTGTTTTACCTAAATCCGCAGAACAAAGACAACTGCTGGACTTTTTACAAAGTCATAGTTATGATTTAGGATGATATTTATGCATTAAAAAAACATTATCTTGAAAGCGGTTTATCTTAAGCTTAAAGGGATAGTTGAGTTCTGTTGCGGAGGGCGCTACACAAAATAATTTTTTTGGGTGAAATAATGAAAAACTGACTGTCAAATTTGAAAGAACATACAATTTAAATGACAAAATCATCTTTGTTTGATCAAAATCGGTTTAGAGACGGCTGAAAAATCCATAAATATAACGA
This sequence comes from Strongylocentrotus droebachiensis, assembly GCA_035222895.1. Classification (NCBI taxonomy): domain Eukaryota; kingdom Metazoa; phylum Echinodermata; class Echinoidea; order Camarodonta; family Strongylocentrotidae; genus Strongylocentrotus; species Strongylocentrotus droebachiensis. Next base: position 43,211 of record JAVYIG010007383.1, read on the forward strand.
TTTCTACTTGTGTACCACCACAAATATTAGATAATTTGAAGCAGCCGTTGAAAGCCGTTGAAAAAAAAAAAAAATAGCGCCTTTTACGCTGTATTTCAGCCTATGCCGATGTTGGCTTTTTTTTGTTGGCTTTTTTGTGTTGGTTATATTACGCACAATCAGCCGGCCCATGTATTGTTATTATTAGTTGATTAAATAATTAACGGTCACCGTATTTTTTTGGAAAGAGGATCTGAATTGCTATGATCGTATTGGCTAAATTTCACACATTTTGGGGTCTAAAATGACCTTCTTAGCAATTTTAGGTCCTAAAAGGGCACTAGAAATGTCATAGATAAGAATAAGAGCAATAACCATGCACTTTGAAGGCATTTGCCATCTGAAAACAGAACTCAACTATCCCTTTAAAACTGAAGTAAAAATTATGGACAATTCAATTTTAATCATCATATCACATACTTTTGTGGCTTATCTATAAGTCTTCAACTAATTTCCACAGTAGAATAAAGGGATTTTGTCCCTAATTTGTATCAATAACCAAACCCTTTAAAAAACAATGGATTAATCTCTGATATATACAAATTAAAACAGGAAATGTATATCCGAACTGATTTTCTTGACCAAGTGTAAATCAATGGTCCGACACCTAGTACTCTTATAACCCCGCCCAGCCCTGCTACCGACATGTTAAAGGTGCATATCGGCAAAGTTACAGGTTTAGGGCTGAGGTTGCGAGTGAGTTTAAAATATATAATATAGTTAGATGTGCTGTTGGGTGGAAACTTGAAGTAAGGAATTCAAATACAGACTTTACAAACTTGATCGTGTAGCAAAAGTTGCTTGAGTACATGTCCTACGATAGTATGCATCTCAATTAAAGTGTGATAGAAGTCCTTTGGGCTATTTTTTTTCTTTCTTTCAGGATCGGGCAGGATGATTTCACTCGCATGGAGAAGGCCCCGGGCCCCCGTCAACATATGGGCCTTGATACGCCTTCAGACTTAACTGAGGCAGCCGAGGCATTTAGAGAGGGCGTCCTCTCCCAGGATAGACAGGGCTATTAAATCCACCCCAGGTCATGTACGCCGTCATCGCTTTTTTAGACGTTTAAACATCAGTGGCATATCCACAGATTTTCTTGCAGGGGTACCTGTCTGAAAGAGACATCCCTGGTAAATAAAGAGATGAATAATGATTACTGAAGAATTGTTTTTACCAAAACAAACAAATATATATATATCATTATTACAACTTTGTAGTTAACTTAACTTGCTAGAGTATTGGACCCATCGAGTGCCATAATCATCGCAAAAACTCAAGTAATGTTTATGCAAGATATTCATAGGCAGCGAAGACAATAAATGAAGTCTAAAATATCTCATATTTTTCATGTTTTACATTTTGAATTACGTATACTAAATAACGATAATCGGTCTGTAACAAAATTGAACCAAATCAAGAAATCTGCATATCTTTTTGTTAGCATTCCATCTGCAATAACCAAACAAAATCCGGCCCATCGCGATTTATCTCCGCATAAAAAGTTTGACTTGGAACAAAATACTTTTCACATAGCCTAGTTAACGATGCACAATTATGTCGCAATGACGTGAACACACCTGTGTATTACAAATATGTATTGGATATATTTACGTAGACATAGAGTCATCGAAAAACAAACATTAAATGAACAATTATTATGATATAAAAAATGAAAACGAGGCTCGTGTTTATATCTTCATTTGTCGTTTTTGTAATGGACTTAAAGTCGTCGGTCCACTGGTTGTTTACTTACAGAAATATACATTCCGGTAAAACAATCACCAAACATTCAATTCAATAAGGCATTTCAAAAGAACCATCTTTAAACGTGATTGCGGATACAGGTCTGTAAAAAGCAAGAATAAAGATAGTATAAAAACTAAGGGCCTGTGGCTTGTGTCCCTCGGTTGAATGGTTGAAAAGGGGAAAGAAAAGAAGAGAGAGTGATTGAAAGAGATAGAGAGAAATGGGGGGGAGAGAGATATAGAGAGAGGGAGGGGGTGAGATAGACAGAAAAAATAAACGCAGAGAGAGAGAGAGAGAGAGTGAGAGAGACAGGCAGATAGACACACAGTGAGAGACAAAATGGGGGAGAGGGGGAGGGAGAGAGATAGGGAGGAAGTGCACATGTTGAAATATGATTCGACCCTTCCCATACCATCCCCTATTAATTGATCTTGATTATTTTTCGCAATTTATCCACCTCGTCAGGCATCTGCCCCCCCCCCCCTCCTCCCCGCTGCCTCACCCCACCCCCCACAACGACACTCGGAGGCTCAATGACTTCACCATATGTAATTGCCACTTTGATGTTCACTACATTAGTAGAATATACAGTCATATCCAGGATGATACTAAATGCAGTCTCTCTAATTAACCAACCATGTTATTTCCTCGAAAACATCACACATCAACGGTTAGGTTATGACCATTCTTATTCAGATAGTGAAATGAGAATATTAAACAAATATACCAAGCTGTAAGAAAGTATAGTGGAAATTATTTTATCTGAGGGGAGACTGGCAAAGTACTACTTTTACTTTCGAACTAAATACTTGGTATATTTGTTTTATACCTGTTCTTTATAATTATAACTAATTCCAACAACAAAAAATGCGCCAAAAGAGAGTGATATCATTCAAAAAGTGATTTGAAAGCAAAATATAGATTGCATTGATATCTGGCGTATTAAACCTCATACATTGGATGAGTGGATACTTGAGTGGATAATAACTAAATTATCCATACCCTTGTAAATTGGATGTTTTGGGGGTGTTTTCTTTTGTAACTCAAGAATGAAAAGTGGATCGGTTGAACTAGGGCCTTTGTTGAATACTATTTGATGTAATATTTAATATGACACATTTTTAAGAAATCTTCATCGAGTCAAACATATTTTTTCCCATACTTAAACAAATCAAACAAATTGGTAAGGGTATACGAATAATTTAGTTATTAACTATTTTTACGTGCATTAGATGTGTTTAATTTTTTTTTAATGTGAGATGAGCAATTCTTTGACTGAAGGGACTGGGAGTTCTAGTCGGACTAAAGACCGAGGTCCGGTCACATATCTGTTTTCTGGCTAAAGGGTGTATTGTGCATGAATATACAGGGATATCAGCTGATAATGCTTTCTATAGATTCGTGTTTGTACTTTAAAAATGATTCCGATGTAATTAATTTTTCCTTAAATCAGTTTAAATTGTTTGTTTCCAGTATACTCCACGTATCTTCATTATTCTGATGTCGCCGTGTAGAGTTCTAACGCTGAATATAATGGTCGTTATGCAAGAATGAATAAGGAAATAGTCCAGATATAAATGCATTACTCTCTAAAACGCGTACCGTCACAATTAAATAAGTATAAATTACTCAATAATCATGTATTCAATGTTTGTAATTTTGTGCTCAATTAATTTGTAGAGTACTGTGGTATAAACAATACATTTTATTTATCCAGGCTGCAATATATTCTCGGTTTAATGTAAATGCCGTGATTTTAATCACGGCATTTACGGCATGCATAAATATTGAGGCAAATGCATGCAGGTATAATAACATATGGTATGCTTCTGATGACATGGAAGAGGAAAATTGATATGTCGATCAATTATAAAAAACTAATGTATTCTCACTCTCGTTATCAATATTGTGACACGATATGCCGTGAAAACTGATATCATGTAAACACTTTAACTGACAACAGCCTCTTTGGAAAGAACTGCTTGTCAGTGTATTGTTAAGGCAGTGAATTTACCAGTAAATGATTAAGCTCAACCTTCTCAGGCTCAGCATCGTTGTCATCAGCATAAAGCTCAGTACGATGTTGGAGTTTACCAAGAGAAGGTCGAACATAAATATATATGCACTGCCTTTTATATTCCTCCGGCGCGCCGCCAAACCGTCTACACCCCTGCTCCACAACGTCAGATTCTTTGCCATTGGGCATGTTGGGGATAATGCATATTTTGTTTCGGTCTATTCAATTCAATTAAAGAAATTATGTGACCCAGGATACGCCACTACATCAAGAATGCAAAATCAGTTAAAACAAATCATTTTTCATATAATTATTTCTATTACCCCTTTCACACATCAAATCACCGTCAAGGTCTTTGAGCTGTTTCAGCGACGATGATGATCTGATGATAATATCGATCATGCACACTAGCTGTCGTTCGTTACGGTTCGTAGTAGAATACTGATTGGTGATCTACAAAGCTCAACACATACACAAGCTTAGACAAAAACCCCACCCTCGCAAGCAAGATGGGAGATGGGATCAACAGCCAAGTGGAAAGGAATCTTGTCATCCTCCTCGTCATCATCTTCGGAAGTGGATTATGGTCGACGATGTCGGCAGACTGGTCCGAAATACCTGTTCTGGTCGCCCTTGGCCTGCCCGAAAATAACCACATTACTTCTTACATTACCTCCCTCGTTCAAATTGGATTCGTTGGCGTCGTCGCGTTCTTGATCTGCAACAAGTTTCTTGCATCCACCCGCGTCTATCGACCAGAGATCCCCTTCACCTACGCCATCACCTTCATAGGAACCATTGGGACATTCTTGCTGATATTCTTCTGGGACTCAAAGACATATTTGTCCGGTCAGCCCCACAGCGTGGCTTTCATGATCAATATATTTTTCGTCGCGATGGTCGATATGATAATGAATACCACTTCCTCAGGGTATATATCTCTCCTGAAGCCGGAGTATTCGAATTGGTTGTTGATTGATCAAGGAATGAGTACCATTCTTCCTGCATGCGTTGTACTTATCCAGCAGTCAGGGGGCAGTAAAGAAACATGAGTCGCTAATTATACGGCCGTGAACGAAACTGTGGTCGAAAACTCATCATTGTCTTTGACCTGGATATTAGGTCACAGCCCAGAAAATCGAAAGCATTTGATTCAGTCCAGTTGACTGGGTGAGGTCGGGATAACCATAGCCACCATAATCATGTTCCTTCTCGTCAACGTTTTCAACGTCTTTGAGGCATACGACGATCAGGAGCAGTGTCCAATGAAACCATCTTGTGCCAGATCCTAATAGCAGGTACTTGTAATTTCGCACGGGCCTTCGTAGCGACTTTATTATTTTCGCATACTGTATGTCATGCGATACGCAGCATGATTTGTAAAGCGAAATTTTGGTAGGAACCTTCTTGCCGATGGGATTGGAGACGCCTTCATAGAATTCGCCATCACTCCTTGATCGGAAGGGAACCGACAGGCCAAAGGGAAGGACTGCTCTTAGCCATGGAGCTGGAGAAATACAGAATTGAAATTGTGCTCTGAGTAAAACACGTTTGTCCTAGTCAGGAAGCCTCGATGACATATGGGCTACACATTCTTCTGTGGCTGCAAGCCGGACTGGGTACGACGAGAGGCTTGAGTCGGATTCGCCATCAGAAAAGAGATCTCAGCGAAGCTCACAGAAATGCCTAAAGCGGTGAATGATAGAATCATGACGATGAGAGCAGCTAAACGTCATTGTAGTTATTCCGCCGGTGTCGTCTTTTTGTTGTTGTTGTTTACTTTTTAGCATACTTGGCACTGTCGTCGGAAGTCCTGATCTAACAACACGGTCCTTGTTAACCCGGGCGACGACCGAATCGGTATGAAGTTTCAGGCTGTCTGAGTTCATATAATCATGAATGCTGCTTGCATAGGTGTGTACGTACCGGTAACTCTTGCAAGTAATGCTACGGTCACAAAGGTTCGTCCGAACGATAATTTCGTACGAATCTCCCTGTTTTTCCATTGTCTTCCCGAATTTCCATTGTTTGAAAATCGTTCGTACGGCGTTCGTAGCAGTTCGTAATGGCATTTGTGACCGAGGCTTTACTAACGGCACTCTCTCGGCGAACTGGTGGCAGTTTCATACCGGCGAGGACAAGCCAGGACGGGTGTGAACCACTAGACCCCGAAGTGACTGGTCAAAGGATGTCGTCACGGTGGTATAGTTTTGTCAATATTGTCACCGTGGGGGGGGGGGGGTGGGGGTGGGGGCAGCTGCTTTACGAGGTGGAAGAAATGCGAAAACAAATCAAGACCATTTAGTTGGGGATGGTATGGGAAGGGTCCCATCATATTTTCACACGTACTCTCTTTTCCCCATTATTCTCTCTCTCTCTCTCCCTCTCTCTCTACTTCTCTCCCCCTCTCTCTTTTTCTCTCTATCTCTCTCTCACTCACTCTCTGTCCTTTTTCTTTCCCCTTTTCAACCATTCAATCGAGGGACAAAAGCCACAGGCCCTTAGTTTTGATACTATCTTTAATTTTGCTTATTACAGACTTGTATCCGCAATCACGTTTATAGATGGTTCTTTTGAAATGCTTAATTGAATTGAATGTTTGATGATTGTTTTACCGGAATGTATATGTATGTAAGCAACCAGTGAACCGACACGTTAAGTCCTAAAAGTGTCATTATATTTTTTTAACAAAAAGATCAGATAGAGATATAAACCAAAACTTCGTTTTCATTTCTTATTTCATAATAATCATTCTCTTTTAATAATGTTTGTTTTTTGATGACCCTTTGTCTACGTAAATATATCAAATACATAATGTATATGATACATATGTGTTCACATCAAAGCGACATAATTGTGCATCATTATAGGTAGGCCTAGGCTATATGAAAAATGATTTTATAACATCGTATTAACATTATACAGAGATAAGTCTCGACGGGCCGATTTTGTTTGATTGTTGCAGATGGCACACCAAGAGAAAATAATCATAAAGATTTTATGATTTTGTATAATTATGTTACAGACCGATCATCATTATTTCGTATACGTAATTCAGAATTTATAACATGCCAAAAATATGAGATAGATTGAACTTAATTTATTTGTCTTCGCTGTTAATGAATATTTTGCATCAACATTACTTGAATTTGTGCGTTGATCATGGAACTCGATGGGCCTAACACTGTAGCAAGTTACGTTAACTAGACAGATGCAAAGGCCCGTGTGAAATTACAAGTACCTGCTATTAGGATCTGGTACAAGTTGGTTTCATTGGACACTGCTCCTGATCATCGTATGCCTCAAAGGCGTTGAAAACGTTGACGAGAAGGAACATGATTATGGTGGCTATGGTTATCCCGACCTCACCCAGTCAACTGGACTGAATCAAATGCTTTCGATTTTCTGGGCTGTGACGTAATATCCAGGTATAAGACGCGCGGGAGTAGTTATGGAACACACCGGAGCCCATCCAAGCAACAACCTGGGGAAAAAAGTATAACAAAAGTAAACGTAAATGAGATTTTGCACTACTTGTAGCTACGTGCGCCCTTTATACAGTGCGTCCCAGAAAAAAACGAAACCGTAATTTTAACAAACGAATTCGAAGCAGATTTGACAAAAGACTTAACTCCGTTTCGTTGACAATCAGCTATGCATGAAGACTCTCGTCTACGGCTGATTGTCAACGAAACGGAGTTAAGTCTTTTGTTAATTTCGTTTATTGATACGGCAGGCAGCCAGTGAAACCGAATTCGTTTAATAAAATTATGGAAATGCAAGCACTACTTTAAACTAACAGAACTTTGTCATTCCTCGCTCATTTTTTTTGATTGAGGTATCATATGAAAGAGCAGAAAATGAACTTTCTAGAAATGTGAATTTTCCTTCGAAATTCAGATACCGCCCGCCAAATGTCTTTTTAGTTTCCTTGCTTCAAATTGCTTTAAATCACTCATGTATCATTCATTAATTATAGTTGTGATTAAGTTATGATAGAACATCGATACTTCTCGGTTTCGTTTTTTCTGGGACGCACTGTATAGCAAACAATGCCCAATCGGTGCCTGTTGGTCCCCCATGGTCCTCTTTTTCTTATGTTAATTGACTTAATGAGATAACCATCTGTCAGTGAACTCGGCAGGGATGTCTAATCCCCCTGACCAAAGTACAGACGGGTTTTAAATGCGGAGAATAAGGTGTGGATCGAGATGAAATAGAAAATAGATTTATGTAAGAAGAATCAATTTAAATAGGCGACCAAAAGAAGAAGAATATTCTCAAAGAACTATATAAAACATGAAATTAATAATAGTACGAGTAATTATAAGAACAGTAATACAATAATTATAATAATAATGATAATGAAAATATTAATAGTGATAATAATAATAGTCATAATAATAATAATAATAATAATAATAATAATAATATTAATAATAAAACTATTATCTATTATAACTATATTAACTATTATAAAATCTGTTATTTATTTATTTAGCGCTATATAAAAAAAAAAGTACCATAGGTTTACAAAATCCCAGAATATGAAGTAATTAAATCATAATACTGAGAGAAGAAGTATGTATCTAGGGATTTCGAAAGAGGCAAGACAGATTAGTTCTTTGATAGAAAGTGGGACATTGTTCTATATTTTCGAAGCAGCCATAGTAAAACGTATTTCGGAAGATGACAGTGATGGGAGTCTGGTTTGGGAATAATACTCTACAAATTATTGTCCATAAATTCCGGAGATGATTTATAATACGTACTACAAAGCACTAAACAAAACGAAAAGAAAACATAAAGAAGGGGGTATAGAAGAGAGAGAGATGATGAAGGGAATTGAGAAGGGTTAGAAGTTGAGATGAAAGGGTGAGAGGAGGAGATGAAAGAGAAGAAAGAGGAGGAGGAAGAGGAGAGGATGGAAGAGAAGTGGGAGAACGAGAAGAGGAGGAGGTGAAAGAGGAGTCGGCTGAGGAAGAGGAGAGGAGGGATGAGTAATGGGAGAGAATGAGGAGGAGGAAAAAGAAGTTTGGAAGAGGCACACTCGGAGGAGCTAAAGGAAAAAGAGAAGGAAGGGTTGGAAAACAAAATACAGGATGAAAGGAAGAGGATGGTGGGGGGGGGGGGGGGTAGGAAGCCAAGTATATAAAGTGATAGATAATACTTACAATTAGTACTTTTCCAATGAGAAGTCCGCTAAATGGAGGATACGGACTCATTGCGGCCACAATAATGCAGTACAGACTTGAAATGAACCCTAATGAAAAGGTCCCAGTCACCACTTTGTAGCTGTATATAGGTTTCAGTTGAAAGAGTGGAAAAGCGAGAGCACCGGTTATTTCTCGGAGAGGCATCAGCAAGCCGTACGTCTGGCTACCGTATGCGCTGGCGGAATACCCTTGTATAGGAGATAGGATGCCGTACACGATGCCCAGGTTTGTAAAGGACATTGCATAGAGGAATGCAACCTGCCAATTCGTAAGTTCTCTTTCCATAAAGTCACTCCTGTTTGGTCCCGATCCGGAAATTCCCTCTGACATGGGGATTTGTGTCAAACTCACAAGTTCGTCCATTTCACCTAAAGAGGTGTCCCGTGATTGGAAAAGCCCTCCGCAGCCATCTTTTTTAAGATGGTGACCATTTCGTTGAGGAGCGTATTCCCGTCTGGCGCAAGGCAAGGTATTCAGGCAAATGAATGAGATGTGACATGAAAGCATAATCGCGAACAGAAAAGTAAAAACTTGTTCGGGTCCAAAGAGAAATTCGGGAGCTACTTCGCGCCAAGAGGTACAGTTATACGACAATGATAAATTTCCGACCACAATTTCGTTCATGAACGTATAATTAGCGACGCATGTTCCTTTATTGCCCCCTGACTGCTGGATAAGTACAACGCATGCAGGAAGAATTAAACCCATTCCGTGACCAACCAACAACCAATTCAAATACTCCGGCTTCAGGAGAGATATATACCCCATGGAAGTGGTATTCATCGTTACACTGACCATCACGACGAAAAACATGTTGATCATGAAAGCCACACTGTGGGGTTGACCAGACAAATATGTCTTTGAGTCCCAGAAGAATATCAGCAAGAATATCCCAATGGTTCCTATGAAGGTGATGGCGTAGGTAAAGGGGATCTCTGGTCGATAGACGCGGGTGGATGCAAGAAACTTGTTGCAGATCAAGAACGCGACGACGCCAACGAATCCAATTTGGACGAGGGTGGTAATGTAAGAAGTAATGTGGGTTTTTTCGGGCAGGCCATGGGAGACCAAAACAGGTATTTCGGACCAGACTCCCGACATCGTCGACCATGATCCACTTCCGAAGATGATGACGAGGAGGATGACAAGAATCCTTTCCACTTGGCTGTTGATCCCATCTTGCTTGTGAGGGTGGAGGTTTGGTCTCAGCTTGTGTTGGTGTTGAGCTTTGTAGATCACCAATCTTATTCACCTACTGTTTTATACATAACAGTATTCTACTACGAACCGTTACGAACGAAAGCAAGTGTGCATGGTCGATATTATCATCAGGTCATCATCGTCGCTGAAACAGCTCAAACCCCTTGACGTTGATTTGATTTGCGAAAGGGGTGATAGAAATAATTATATGAACAAAATATTTGTTTTAACTGATTTTGCGTTATTAATGTAGTGGCGTATCATGGGTCACATAATTTCTTTAATTGAATTGAATAGACCTAACCAAAATATGCATTATTCCAAACATGCCCAATGGCAAAGAATCTGTCGGTGTGGGGCAGGGGTGTAGTCGGTTTGGCGGCGTAACGGAGGAATGTAAAAGGCAGTGCATAATAATTATGTTCGATCTTCTCTTGGTAAACTCCAACATCGTACTGAGCTGTATGCTGATGACAAGGATGCTGAGCCCGAGAAGGTTGAGCTTAATCATTTACTGGTAAATTAACTGCCTTAACAACAAGCAGTGCTTTCCAAAGAGGCTGTTGTCAGTTAAAATGTTTTCATGATATCAGTTTTTACGGCATCGAGTCACCATATTGGGAGTGAGAATAAATTAGATTTTGTTATTGATGGACATATCTATTTGCCTCTTTCATGTCCTCAGAAGCATACCATATGTCATTATACTTGAATGCATTTGCCTCAATATTTATTCACTTAAAGTCACGGCATTTTCATTAAACCGATAATATATTGCAGCCTGGATAAATTGAATGTACTGTTTATACAACAGTACTATACAGATGCTTTGAGCATAAAATTACAACCATTGAGTACATGGTTATTATGTAATCATACTTATTTAATTGTGACGGTACTTTTTTCAAACATAACTGGACTATTTCCTTATTCTTTCTTGCATAACGACCTTTATATTCAGTGCTCACAGGGAGTCGTGTATACCGGTGTGAAACTCTACACAACAGCAGATATGAAATGAAGATACGTGAAGTATACTGGATGGAAACAATCAATTTAAACTGATTTAAGGAAAACTTAATTACATCGGAATCATTGTTAAAGTACAAACGCTATAAATCTCCATGTATATTTCATGCACAATACACGCTCTAGCCAGAAAACAGATATGTGACCGGATATCTTTAGTCCGACTATATAGAACTCCCTGTCCCTTCAGTCAAAGAATTCCTCAACTCACATTTAACATCTTATATACACGTAAATACAGGTAATAACCTAATTTTTAAGTTTTGTAGTATGTGACAAAATATATTTGTCCCGATGTAGATTTCTTGAAAATGTGTCATATCAAAGCTTCCATCTAATAGTATTCGACTAAGGCCCTAGTTCAATCAATCCACATTTCATTCTTGAGTAATACAACAAAAAAAAAACATTTAAAAAGTGTACTAAACACATCTTATACACGTAAATACACTCTCATGGCGCATCAATGCCATGGCCGCACTATGGTACTTTCCATGTATAATGGAAGAGAATGGTGAATTGTGACGTCATCAAAAAATCTATTTTTAGAATTTCTCTATTTTGTTTTCATTTTCCGAAAGAGCATGAAAAATAATGTCCAAATTTCGAAAAACGAATTGAATATGCGAAGTATTGGCTGAGATATCATCATCATCATCAACTTCAGGTGGCGCTGTAAAGCGCTGCTGTGGTCTTCACGAGAGCACGCCATGCAACTCTTTCACCTGCCATTAGTGTTGCACCTTTCATTCCTTGTCCAGACATTTTCTTAATATCATCAGTCCAAGATATTGGTGGACGGCCTCTACCCCGTTTTCTTTCGACTGCTCCTTGCAGTATTTGCTTCTCAACACCTTCAGCTCTCCTAACAATGTGCCCAAAATAGTTTAGTTTTCTCTCCATGATTCCTCTTCTGATGGTCAAGTCTGTTCCAATCTTTTCCAGGACCCACACATTTGTCTTTTTATCTTTCCATGACACCTGAAACAGCCTCCTGTAGCACCACATTTCAAAGGCATCAACTCTCTTTCTGTCATTCTTTGTCATGGCCCAGGACTCACCTCCATAAGTCGCAATAGAGAAGGAAGTTGCTTGAAGCAGACGAACCTTCAGACTGAGAGATAGGCCTCGGCTCTTCCAGATGTGAGACATGTTTTGTACTGTTGATCTCGCCATTGCCATTCTTCTTCTTATCTCTGCGGTGTTCTCTCCTTTGTTAGTGATAATTATTGAACCCAAGTACTCAAACCGATTTACTACTTCAATCTTATTTCCAGCTACGGTGAAGTCAGTGTTATTATTAGGGACTTTTAGATTCGCACGAAGACAATAGGTCTATGCTACGATCGACGTCCTTTTAATGCACTGCCTTGAATGGACGTCACACGTATCAGCCCACGCAAATCTAAAAGTCCCAATTATCTCTATCGACAACCATTATTTTTGTCTTTTTGGTGTTTCGAAGAAGGTCTTTCTCTTCACTTGCCTGTTTGCTGCGATTCAACAAATCAATCAGCTCTTCTCTGCTGCTGCAAACGAGGGTGGTGTCATCAGCATACCTTAGGTTCGTGATCTTTTTACCTCTAAACTTAACTCCCCCATTGAATCCTTCCAGAGCATAATAATAATAATAATAATGAACATTTGTATAGCGCCTTTTCTACAAGTAGATACAAAGCGCTTAATTAACATATACAATGAACAATTAACAAAATAGAAAGATGCTTAACAACAGACATGTATGTAACAATATAGGAATGAACAAAATAAAGGGTAAGACAGGTAATAGAAGAGCAAGAACAAGTGCTGGTAAGCGGGTATTAGTTAAACAAGTGTGTTTTGAGGTGTTTTTTGAAAGTCATTAGAGAATCAGCAGTTTGTACAAAATTGGGGAGATTGTTCCATGATTTTGGAGCAGTGGCTATGAATGCCCGCTTACCAGCATTGGTTCGACACCTTGGGGTATCTAAAACTGTACGAGTGTTGGATCTTAGGTTGTAACTGGAGTGCCTAACATGAACGAGATCAGTAAGATATGAGGGAGAGAGATTGTGTAACGACTTAAAGACAAGGGTGGAGGTCTTGAAGAGCACTCGCTGTTGAATAGGAAGCCAATGTAGAGAGTTCAACAAGGGCGTGGTGTGTGTGCTCTTTGGTTGTTTGAAGATGAGGCGAGCAGACTGGTTCTGGAGAAGCTGAAGACGGTGAATGTTCTTTGCTGTTGTGCCACTCAACAAACTGTTACAATAATCAAGACGAGATAAAACTAAGGCACGGACTGCAGCATGAGTGGTACTTTCGTCAAGATATTTTCTAATCCTGCATAAGTTCCGGATATGATATTTGACAGTCCTGACTACATTTGAGACGTGAACATCTGGCAGCATGAGGTTGTCAAAGACGACGCCAAAAATACGCAGCTTCTTTGACGGTTTAATCACAGTCCCATCATGAAGAGTTAGAGTGAAGTTCTGGAGCAATCGTTGATGGACTTTCGAAGCAAAGACTACTAACTCAGTTTTGTCTTGATTAAGTTTCAATTTGTTGGATGTCATCCACCTGTAGACATCTCTCATTGCATCCCGTAGTCTGCATGCAGCATGATCAACAGAGTCCTGGCTAGAAGGGTCGCATTGTATATACACCTGTATATCGTCGGCGTATACATGATAGCCTATGCCATGACTGTAAAGGATATCAGATACAGGTTTCGAGTAGAGCGTAAAGAGCAGCGGGCCCATCACCGATCCTTGCGGGACACCGAACTCCAACCTGGTGTCTAGTGATTTCACTCCTCTGATTCGCACATGTGATAGTCGGTTGCTCAGGTATGATCTAAACCAGTGCAGTGCTGTGCCAGAGACACCATATTCATCCCGAAGCCTTGTCAGCAAGATCGTGTGGTCAAGAGTATCAAATGCAGATGACATATCTAGCGACAGTAGAATGACGCATTTCCGATCATCCAGAGCACATAGGATATCATTCTGAAGACTCACCAATGCAGTCTCAGTACTGTGATTTTTCCTATATGCAGACTGTTTAGGATCACCAAGGCTGTTGTCTTCCAAGTAGTTGGCTAACTGTGATGAGACGACTCTTTCCATAAGCTTGGCTACAAACCTTATGTTCGAAATGGGCCTGTAGTTTTTCATTCTTTCTTTGTCAAGTCCTGGCTTCTTCAAGACTGGTGTCACAGATGCAACACCTAGAGATGATGGAAAATCGCCTGATGCCAACGATGCGTTGATGATATGCGTCAGCTTTGGCAGCAAAACAGGAAGGTGACGCTTCAGGAGCCACGTTGGAAGAGGATCCAAAGGACATGTCTTGTTGGGTGAGCGTTTGATCAGCCTCTGAACCTCCTCTGATGTGACCAACTGGAACTCCACGAATGAAGGGGCTGAGATTGCCATACCATTTGGATTGTCCAATTCGTCAACGTTTAAGTCATCTATACATCTCCGCAAGTCTCTGATCTTCTCACTGAAGAATGTGCAGAATGTAGAGGCAAGCTCAACTGATGAATCAGCATCTGGGAGAAATCGTTTACTCTTATTCAGAAGATGCTTCAGTTCTCTATACATGTCCTTTGGAGTACTTTCAGAAAACAGGTCATTGTAGTAGAACCGTTTAGCCCTTGACAGAGCTTCAGCTGCAGCAGCTTTAGCTTCACAGTAGGCCGATCGATCGCTATCGGGATTGACTTTAAGGGATTTACGCCATTTCCGCTCCTGTCTTCTGCGTTCACGTCTTGCAGCATCAACTTCTTCGTTGTACCACTTTGGCCTGTGACGAACTTGCGTGGTGCGGAGACATATTGAGATTGAGCACGCAACTGTTTACATCCTCCGCCAAGGGTTGATTGTCAAGGAAACTGGCAAGATCATCGGCAAACAACGTGTGATCGATGTTGCTGAATTTGCGATATTCCTGTGGCCGTTCATCTGTAGATGGTCTTTCACCACGGATCATGCAGCTCACGGCTACATGGTCGGACATGAGGCTCGGATCTGTACGTATGGAACAGAGAAGATTCTCATCTTCCCTCGCAATCACTACATCCAATGTATGGCCGTGTGGATGAGTTGGCTTTGATATGTACTGCTTGAGTCCTGCGGATTGCAGCGTATCTACAACGCGTGCGACATCAGGTCTCTCGGGACAGTCATAATGGACATTCAAATCACCTAAAAGCAGTAGCTTCCCAGGAGTCTGATTCATGTCATCGATGAAGCTGTCAAATTCTTCGAGGAACGTAGATGTTTTCAGACCATTCGTGCTGGATGGTGGTGGACGGTACACAGCAACATAGTTCACCGAACGAGCTTTGTCTGTAATAATGCAGTGCTCAAATGTTGTAAAATGAGGATCAATAGTCACTTGATGTAGTTTCAGATCAGACCTGACCAGAGCACCAACACCTCCGCCACGACCGCCAGTGCGTGGAACATTGGTGAAAGTATAACCAGGTGGTGTTACCTCAGCAATTACAGCGTCATCATTTTCAGTCAGCCATGTCTCATAATGTCATCAGAGTAAATATTAAAAAGGTTAGGAGACAGTATGCAGCCTTGGCGTACTCCCCTGCCAATTCCAAACCACTGAGATATAACCATCTGAATAAAAAGATCTCCTATAGGGGCGTGTTATTTTGCTCTGGTTCATAACATATACAACCATGCACAAAGAAGACGAAAGACTTCATGCATGACTGATCGTCAACGAAACGGAGTTAAGTTAAGTCTTTTGTCGACTCTGTTTGTTGCTACGACAGGCAGACAGTGAAACCGAATTTGTTTAATCAAATTATGGAAATGCAAGCGTTACTTTATATAAACAGAACTTTGTTATTCCTGGCTCATGTTTCCTGATTGAGGTGACATATGAAAGGGCAAAAAAAGGGAACTTTTTAGAAATGTGATTTTCTCCTTGAAATTCTGATACCGCCCGCCAAATGACTTTTTAGTTTCCTCTCTTCAAATTGTTCATCAAAATGAAAGAGGAGGATCTGAGCTTTACAAATATGTGTCATGTGTAAATTATTATTGTGATTAAGTTATAATAAAACATCAATAATTCTCGGTTTCGTTTTTTCTGGGACGCACTGTATAATGCAACTCCTCCACCCTTCTTCCCTAAACTAGGTTTGGAAAACATGACATATAGTAGGAGACCAGCCTGTAGGTCCCGTGACCAATCTCTGGGAGCAAAGGTTTGAAAGTGTTTTTGTGTTCCCTGATGGGCTGCCCCTTGAAAATCTTGAGGGGTCAACAAAAGTCCGTCAAAGAATCTCATTCAAAATATCGTTAATTGTCTATAAATCATTGAGTGGTCAAGCCCCTAATTACATCACAGAATAGTATTACTCCAACTCAAAGTCCAATCACACAGTCATAGCCTGCGCAGTTCCACAGATAAATTATTGTTTCAGATTCCCCATGGCAAAACTAAAGTAACTCTTGGGGACCGTGCTTTTGCTATTGCTGCCCCCAAACTATGGAATAGCTTGCCAATAAAAATACGAAGCACTCCATCTCTCAATGTTTTTAAATCCAATTTAAAAACTTATTTGTTCAACTGAGAGATCTTATTGTGTAGAATTTAGTAAAAAGGAGCTCTTAACCAGCGCAGCTGAATATATTTTGTATAAAAGCTGCGCTATATAAATGTATTATTATTATTATTATTATTATAAGTCAAACAGGGGTCGAATTCAAATATATTCAAATCGTGTCGATATGCATATTGAATTACTCGTCTGGTCATGAGGATTCCAAAAAATGTATAGTTTGCTATACCTCCGACCTTAAAGGGAACCAAAACCTTCATACTAAGTTACTTTTATTGTAAAGTTTAGGATATTTAAAAAATATCAGTGAAAATTTGAACAAAATCGGGCAAGGAATAAGGAAGTTAGAGCGTTTTGAAATGACTAGTCACTAGAGGGCGGTATTCAATTTGATGACATCATCTGTGGACAACTCTCCATGCCTTTTGTATAGCTCTTAAGTCGATTTGACAACTAATAGTCGTTATTTTCCCACTTAAAGACATATTCAAGCCCCCCCCCCCCTTTTTTTTAAGGGAAGTTCTAAATAAGTATTATCTTTCAAATGCCATTGGAATTTAACCATTTCATTTTTTGGGCCTGCAAATGGGACATAGTACCTTTAGGGCAGGCCTTCTCAACTGGCGGCGCGCGCGCCACTCGTGGCGCTTGCGGTCAGTCAGAGTGGCGCGCGGCTGTTCCAAAAAATTAATAAAAAATAAAAATTAAAAATTAAAGAAAGAACAACATTACAAAATTATATCCTAAAATAAAAAAAACTCAGAAAAATCAAAAAGTCGCAGTGGAAGTTGAGCCCAAAATGTAAGCAAGCCATTTTGTTTGTTTGATTTACACTTCATTTTGACATTTTCCGTGTTTATTGCACCAAAATAACTACATATAAATCAACTTCCAGTGTAGATTTCAGCCAGGAATTGTACTAATTATTTCAAATCAATATGAAATTATGATTGATGTTTTATGGAACAAAAAGATGTTAAAAATGGCACATCTGGGCCTCAAAAAATCCCTAAAATCCACTAGCTTCCGGGGGCTTCGCCCCCTGGACCCCACCCGATATCGGCTCGGTCGCTACGCTCCCTCGTAATACAGTCACCAAACATACAGGTTGGCACTTCAACCTCAATTCATTTTTGTTTTGGCGCTTCTAATAAACTAGTTGAGAAGGCCTGCTTTAGGGTTTCATGATATAATATCTAATTCGTCTACCTTATTGTTAATAGATCGTAGGTTTGTTAATAACGCAACAGGTATATCGTACGAAACATTATTAAGTCTTAGTTCTTTGGTGTCTTTTGAGCCGTATCCGGACACCTACCCCCTGGACATCCACCCCCGGATAACCACACCAGTCAACTACCCCCTAGGACAACTACCCCCTAGGGCAACGACCCTCTAGGACGACTACCCCTCAGGACAACTACCCCCGGATAACTACCCCAGACAACTACCCCTAGGATAGTTGTCCCGGTGATAGTTGTCCTAGAGGATGGTTGGTATCGTAGGGGGGAATTGTTCGGGGTAAGTTGTCCAGGGGTAGTTGTCCGGAGGCTAGTCTTCCTAAGGATGGTTGCCCTAGGGGGTAGTTGTCCTAGGGGGTGGATATCCTGGGGTAGTTGACTGGGGGTGGTTATCCGGGGGTGGATGTTCAGGGGGTAGGTGTCCTAGAACCCTTTTGAGCATTTAAGTCTTTCAAGTCTTGGTTTGACACATTCTTTACGTGCACGGATGATAACTGGTATCCGTTGCTGGTCATTAAGCGTTTCTTGAATAGAATGATGCAAGGTGGAACACTGTATATTTCTTCTTGCTTGTCCTTTTGTCCCACGATGAGTTTTCCGGTATCTAGCAATTTCCAGGTTCTGTATTGTATTCCATAAATCTCGGTCGATTCTCTGTTTACTGGTTGTAGATTGTCTCAAATATAAGCTCGTCTTTGTTCGATGTTCATATGATGTTGTTGTTGTTCATTTGCCAGGAGACGGACCTGGATTGGGGTTCACACCTCCACATACGATGAGAGCTAATGAGCGAGTTCGTAATTAGAATTTGCGCATTTGCAGATAAAGGTCATTCGTTCCCAAATTGTAAAACCATTGAGACGAATACTCGTATCGTGCTCATGAAAGTTATGTAATTATTTTTCATTTATGTACCGACAGTACATTTATCTGATACACAGGTTGAAGTGTTCTTCTCAAGAGGGCAAACAAAAGGTATTCATGAAGCACCTCTATCACTTCGACAGTGATTATTCTAAAATGCACAAATGGGATGTATCCATAGCCGGTGTAAAAGATCTGTGGATATTTGGGGGTACGTCATGCGTTCCGAAGCTATTTACGAACTGGCTTATTGAAATGTTGACGTAGTGTTTCCATAATACAGGATACGGAATCCAAAATACTTCATCACTTTTACTTTATGCTCATACCTGTAGGTGTAGTTTGACACAGAATCATTGATATGCTGCGTATATTATTGTACGTGAAGAATGGTGCCAATCACAAAGAGATGAGAACAAAAGGATGCAGAACACAGCAAAAGATAATCCTTTTAAGTAGGCCATTGTCAATCCCAAAACTGGTTTGTCTAAATGAAGAGTGAATAGGCCTTTAGTTAACTCCAACACAAGGAAGCAGTTAATCAGATTAAGAGTTCAAGGTACTTCAAATATACCATTACATGTAATAGTATGGTTGCTATATCACTCCAGCATTGACAGCATATATCAGCATCAATTTGAAATCATAAAATACACTACAATTCAATACCAGATTTCAGCATAAATGTGGTCCTATATTGATAATATTAATTTCCAATTTTGCCCCTCAATATCTTATTTCCTCACACCAGCATCGAAGTTATATATATGTTTTTGTGTGGATGCACTAATATGGCTTAATTATTTTTTCAGTTAAGTCCTGAAAAATGTGAATTTTGATTAATTACCTTTAAAAAAATCAATGATTATGGAGATTATGAATATACAAATTCAGGAAATAGTATCAATTCTTCAAATTTCATAAAAGATTTTGTGAAATGCCATGCACGCAATATGATACAAATCAAATTACCTGGGCAAAGGCATGCAGAAATCAAGTTTTGGAGGATAAAAAGGGAAGTTAATGGAATAACAATATATAATGCAATTGATAAATATTGAGGCAATGACGTCACAAACTGATAACCAAATTGGCAATTTGTGTAGTTATTTTCTAGTAAGTTCCATAGTTTTTCATACTTTAAAAAAAAATCATAACTTCCTTATTAGTTATCTGACTTTACTCAAATTTGTTTTGCTCTGTTTCTCTTGTTTTTCTGCATCTATTAAAAGCAAGTTATTTTTGGAGTGGACTTAGCCTTTAAGGAATCGATCAGATAAGTTTTTGCTAATTGTTGATAATGGTCTATTTTCACTCAAACTTTCAGATTAGCTTAAAGTTATGATTTTTTTTTAGAGTAGTAAAATATGCAGTTATACTTATATAAGTGCAGTCTCAATACAGTCTTTCGAAAAATTTCACCGAATAAGGGAGTTTACAGATAGCACATGGTACAAATGACCCCAAATATCCACAGATCTTTTACACATGGAGAAGTTCCACTTTGAGCATATTAGAATAATAACTGCCAAAGTCCTAGATGTGCTTCATGAATACCTTATGTTTGCCCTCTTGAAAAGAATACTTCCACCTGCGTATAATGTTACATAACTTTCATGAGCGCATATCCAGTATTCATCTCTGTGGGTTTTAACTTTTTGGTACAAATGACCCTTATCTGCCCATGCGCAGATTGTATCTGTAAACTCCCTTATTATAATAAAAAAAACATCACGCATCATCGATTACTGCGCATCACGCATCAACCACTATAACCTATTTGATGCCATGCCAAGCCGTCTGAACGACATTAACCCTCATTTACAGCTTAGAAGCCTCACCGTTCTTCCGTTATACATGGAGAGTAACATAGGTACGTATTATTCTTAACTAAGTTGATCATTCATCGTAAATATATTGCGGCCATTGATTGATTGATAGACATAATCCAAAATATCTTGAGGAAAAGCTCAGTGAACAGATGTTTACGTGTGTTTCAATTGGATGACTGATAATAAGCTTTCTTTACACTTGGGAAAAACAGAAAGCATTTCGTTTTGTTCTAAAAGTAGTTCTAAAAAGTCATTTGAATTCAAAGTGACACACGATAATCAAGTAATCAAGAGAAAAGAATCAGTGAAGTATTTAGGCAGTGAGTTGGCTAGCGTAATTTCATTTACATCTTTAGTAGAATCAGTTGTTAAAAAGGCAAATTCTCGTCTGAAATTTGTGTACAGATATCAAAATTGTATGGCTTTAGAAGCAAGAAGTATACTCTGTTTTGCTCTTATTCAATGTATATTTGGCTATGCTAACCCTGCATGGTATAGTAACATAAACAAGTCATATGAAAAGAAGTTGAAAATTATACAGAACAAATTGGTGAGATTCATCATCTGTTCAGGTCCAAGAACTCATGTTGGCTCCAGCGAACTTTCTAAAACTGGCTTTCTTGAAGTCAACCAAAGATCAAAACAACTCATTGCATCACGTGCATACAATTTATCATACTTGGTCGAATCATTATATTCGATCCACCTTTGATCTTATTATGATTATAATACAATAAATAGCTGATTCAACTTTAACTTACCAGAAAGTGTAGGTAGTATTGGAAATTCGTTTTTTATTACAATACCATAAAACTTTGGAATTCCCTTCCTAATGATATAAAGTAAATAGAAAGCTTTGCTCATTTTTAAGAGGAAATTAAAGGAATACCGAACACTTGAGAGTCAGAGGAGAGAAGCGAATGACATGTTATATGATTGAAATTGTTATTCTTCTGCAGGTTCATACTTTTTAATTTTGAATATACTTATTTTTGTCTACGTTATAAAAATTCTACATTATTCATCATTATTTTCCTCTTCTTCTTCTTCCTCCCCTCCTCCTCCTCCTCTTTTTCTTCTTCTCCTTCTTCTTTTTCTTTTTGTTAGTATTATTATTTCTATCATCAGTTTAATGTTGTTATTATTATTATTATTATCATCATTACTATCTTTAATAAGTTTTTTTTTCTTATCTGCCTGTAAATGTTACTATTTTAAGTTATTCATTTGGTACTTGTCTGTCGGGGACCCCACTGTAAATAAGCTTTCGATCTTTCGTGGGTTATCCTGTTCAAGCTGACTTAATTTGTATCTGTTAATCTTGTTAATTGTTGTATGGTAAAAGCTTGACGAATAAAAGTCAATCAATCAATCAATCGATGCGCTATTAGAGTGTATTTACGTGTACAAGATGTGTTTGGTACACTTTTTAATTATTATTTTTTGTAACTCAAGAATGAAAGGTGGATTGGTTTAACTAGGGCCTTTGTTAAATACTATATAGATGTAAGCTTTGATATGACACATTTTTCAAGAAATCTACATCGGGACAAATTGTCACATACTTCAAAACTTAATGACTAGGTTATTGCCTGTATCTACGTGTATTATGTATAAGATAAATGTGAGTTGAGCAATTCTTTGACTGAAGGGACTGGGAGTTCTAGTCGGACTAAAGAGGTCCGGTCACATATCTGTTCTCTGGCTATAGAGCGTGTCTTGTGCATGAATATATTGTACATGGAGATCAGTTCACAAGGCTTTCTATAGATTCGTGTTTGTACTCAAAAAATGATTCCGATGTAACTTAGTTTTCCTTAAATCAAGTTAAATTGATTGTTTCCAGTATACTTCACGTATCTTCATTCCATATCTGCTGTTGTGTAGAGTTTCACACCGGTATACACGACTCTCTGTGAACGCCGAATATAATGGTCGTTTTGCAAGAGTGAAAAGGGAAATAGTCCAGTTCTCAATGCATTACTCTTTGAAAAGCGTACCGTCACAATTAAAGAAGTATAAATTACTCAATAATCATGTGCTCAATGGTCAAATATCTATCATTTCTAGACAGACAGACAGGCAGCTCACACAGCTCTCCAATTTGTCTTACTTTTCTGTTATGTCCTGTTCAGCATATGTTTTGTGATTGCTACTAGACTGTTATTTGAGTTATACTGACTCTGGAGGGCACATTTGATTTGGATTACTTCTGTCAGTAAGTAATAATGTGAGTTAACTTTATTGGGGAGGAAATGTTCCAAGCTCAAAAAGGTGGAAGCCATATTGTAATACACATTAGTTTTGCGGTCATCCATCTGTGAACTGACCACTGCTCTTCAATCGAATGTTATGCAAGAGGCATAATGGAGGCACTTACTAGGAAGCTCTTTATTCTTGGGCTGATAGCCTTCATCCTGAATAGAAGACATTTTTTATTCCTTTACTATTTTGAGACTGCACAATGAAGTCTTTTCATCCACAATCTTTTGTGAAAGTGCACTACCTGGGAACTAGAATCCCTTACTACAGCAACACGACTAGTACATTTCAAATTCAAATTTGTACACCACAATGAGTTGATATCCATCCAAATCCTGGACCCGACACTTTCAGTAACAAGAAACACCTGCGATGTGCTCAACTGAATGCACGAAGCCTTGGTAAAAACAACTTGCACTTTACACTAAGATGTCTGTTGAAAATATAGATATCTTAAAGATAAAGTTGAGTTCTGTTCATGCGAATGCATTGTGAAAGAAACGTTGTGGAATCGATCAGAAAAGGTTGATCATCTAGCATATCAGTATTGGTGTGAACTGCAAGGTTCTGGAATCATCAAAATGATAAGAAATTTGGCCCTGTCTTGGTAAAGTAACAAGCACTGTAAACAGAAAGATGTATAAGGGATTACACGAGCATGTGGTATAAAAATCCGTCCCGATTTGTATGATGTTACATGCCATGTTTAGAATATTAAGGCATTTGAAGAGCCATGCTTTTTAGTGAACCTTTTGTATCTGATGTTCTTCCACACTTTCATAGTACAATGATAACGCTCACAAATTATTTGTTCACCTCTTCCCAGAACTCAACCTTCTCTTTAATTAATACTGAAACATGGCTCAGTGATGCCATCTTTGATGGTAAACGTCTCGAACAGTCCGATTACAAGGTCTTGAGAAAGGACTGTTAAAGGTACTATGTCCCTTTTGCAGCCAACCTCAAATTTTGTAGAACTTTGCAGGAATTATGAATATGTCATGTATGTCCTATCTGTGAAATTTAAACGTTAGCAGTGTCCTCATATTCAAATTATGCAAGGAAACCTGTTTACTTGCTAGACTTCACTGTCAGACACTATTACGTGACTGCAGGCTTTTTTTCTTCTTTGGTAATAACATACATGAAAAGAGTTGTAAAGGGTACATGAGCATTTGTCTACATCAATAACCCACTTCTTGTGATGGCCAAGATTAAACTGATTGAATGTTTGCGCAGCATAAAACGTATGACCATTCGGTACAATTGTCTGAAAATCAAGACTATTACTTTTGGGCTCTATAGCCCTAAAGTCGATTTGACAACTAATAGTCATTATTTTCCTACTTGAAGACATTTTCAAGCCCCACCTTTTTTTAGGGAAGTTCTAAATAAGTATTATCTTTCAAATGCAGTTGGAATTTAACTTTTTCATTTTTTGGCCTGCAAATGGGACATAGTACCTTTAAACAGAAATGGTGGTGGGGTCTTGTTTACGTGCAAACGTAACATTAATGCAAATCGGAGATTGGACCTTGAATGTGCAACTGAATGTAAACAATGCGAAATCATTTGGCTGCAGATCAATTTACCTTATAACGAAGGAAACATTCTCTGAGGCACGTGCTACAGGCCTCCTTCGTCAAATCATCACTTTACTACAGAGCTTACTACATCCATCAACCATATCCTTCCAGTTATACATCATTTTCAATCAATATTCCTCTTAGGAGATTTCAATTTAAACCTAAAATACACAAGTAATAATGAGCTCATATCCCATCTCCCTGAAAAGAAGACATCAGATGTACTTGATCTTACTAACAATCTCGGTCTAAAGTTATTGGTCTCGATCATACCCGACGCGCATTGGATCCAATGGAAGGCATTCTATGCTGGATCTGGTGTTCAGCAATGAGCTGGATATCGTCAAACACCTTTGCAGTGATCCAGGTCTTGCCAGTAGTGATCATTCGCAGTACTCTTTGATCGTGACGTCCATCATAATCATCAGGAACTCTCTCGTTACTTCCATCAGTTTCCCAAAGCTGATCGATACGATGTACGGAAAGCCCTATAATGTATACCGTGGGATTTATTCATTGATAAATCTGATGTTCATGAAACCGATAAGAGAATTGTAGTATCTTGATACATGCTGCAATTAAAGATACTGTACCAATCGCACGAGTCAAAGATCGACGACGCTCCCCTTGGATAACACAAGATATTATTAAACTGTCAAAGAAAAAACGGAGAGCCTTTAATAAGGCTATTGCAAAGAAAGGACTGAAAACGATGATACAGATCTATGGAATAAATATGTAGAAGTCCGTACTCTTGTGAACAAACAAAAAAGGATTTCCTATAATAATTATATCTCAAATATCTCCCTCAATTCTAACCCCAAACGATTTTGGTCGTTTGTAAAAGCTAAGAAGGCAACTTTAATGCTTTCAACGTTGAAACTTGATAACAATCATTATGATGATCCTGGAAATATTGCTATTATGTGTTTAATCAATATTTCTGCTCGAACTTTTCAGAATCTACAATTGATACAATGTATAACAGTCTATTATATGCCTGTGATAGACACAGTGCTGGCATGTTACTCTGAACCAAATAAGCGTACAAACTGAGGAAGTCTCAATCGCTATCAACGACCTAAAAGCGTCAAAGCCCCCTGGACCCGATAGCATCTTGCCGTTTTTTTTCAAAATTAGCAGATAATTCTTTGGCCCCTATTCTCACACGCATGCTTAGTCTGAGTTTAAGTTTAGGTACGCTACCCCGTGAATGGAAATCGGCGAATGCTGTGCCTTTACTGAAAAGTGGTGATCGTGAATTTACATCCAACTACAGACTGATCTCTTTATGTTCAGTGCCTTGCAAAATGTTGGAATGAATTGCAGCTTCTCATCTGCTTAAACATTCTAATAAGTATGGTATTATACCATTATCTCAACATGATGTTATGGCAAAACGCTCTTGTTTTTACTCAGACCTCAACTTTGTACAATGACCTTGCCAAATGTTTAGAAAGCGCGAAAGTGTCTAGAGTCGATACTGTTTTCTTGGTTTGGGCTAATAGAAGGCCTTTGATAAGGTAAATCATGCACTACTTAGAAACCTACATGAGTTTGGTATTTGTAAAACAGCTCTTGGATGGATTCAATCATTCTTGTCAGATCGCAACAAACGGGTCTTGTTTCAGGGTACATTTTCTAAATGGTCCAGTGTGACATCTGGAGTTCCTCAAGGGTCAGTGTTGGGTCCGACCCTTTTTAACTTCTTTGTTTCTGATTTACCTTCCATAATATCTTCCTCACTCCAACATTATGCAGATGAAACAGTACTGTACCGCCCGATTCAGGATCCAAATGATTGCAAAGTACTTCAAAGTGATTTAAACCTAATATCTCAACGGTGTACAAACAATAAGATGGAGCTCCGTGCATCCGAATGCAATGTAATGCATATTACGCGATGTAGAAGAGATGTTGATGAGACTGGTGTTAACAGTACATTTAATTCATCCAGTCTGCAATATATCCTTGGTTTTATGTAAATCCCTTGATTAGAATTGCATGCATGAATGTCGAGCCAAATGCATACAAGTATAATGACACAATGAAAATTGATATCCCGTATATACTTTAAATACAACAGCCTCTTTGGGAAGTACTGATTGTGAGTGTTTTGTTAGGGCATAAAGTTCAGAACAATTTGTTGGAGTTTAATACCAATATATATTGTGTGAATAATATTTATATCAATTTGTGTGTGAATTAAATCACCCCCCCCCCAATCATACCGCGTCGATGTATTATAAGTGTTGAATAGGTGTATAGAATTGGGTACAAAGAAAAACTCGAGTCATTGATTTGAATTGATTGTGAATTATGTATTCACCACTCATGGGTTGATATGCCCTCGTCAGGTTATAGGTCTAGCTGTTTTTCCAAGGAGTCCATGCTAAATAATAAAATAAAGCATATGAATAAACGTAATTATCATATATATTTATAACAACTAATCATAAAATGTAAATCAAGGTGTGACTGGGGTATTACCACAAATCAGTGAGTGTTAGGAAAGCAAAGATTTGCAAAGATAAACAAAATATACGAATAATAATATTTCGTCGTTGATGGTGAGAATGTTCACTTCTATCTCTCTCTGCCAAATAATCCAAACAATAGTATCAACCGAGGGAAATCAACTGTTAAACAAATTTATCATGAGTCCTGAAATTTAAAATTGTTACTGCATGTCATAGCAATATTAAATAGCAGCAATTGCGAACGATTGTCGCTAAAATTCAGAAATCGTTGCTTAGATTGCTTTTCCCTAAACATTACCATGAGACATCAAGCTACATAATTATAGAACTATGATCAACAAACGTGATATTAATAAAAAACAATCAGAGAATATTGGAACTAGAATGAATAAGAGATAATGCAATCAAGTATAAACAAATGCATTTTGTTCATGTTAATCCTCCAGTACCAAATACCAAAGCAAAACTCGAGCATATTCATAGTCCCTCCCCACAACTGCAATGTGATGGGACTAAATTACAAAATGTTCTAGATGCAACAAACACTCCCTCTTGAACGATAACGTTCTTATTGGTCATCTATATATCCCTCTTGAGGATCAGGACCAGGATCAAAACAGAAAAACAGAAAAAACATTTATTTATGACATATTGTCTATTTTCATGATTGTATTCTCTACTTATCTTATTTCCTAATAATAATAATAATAATATTTAGCTTTTATATAGCGCTTAATACAAAATATGTCTCTTAGCACTTTTAATTACAAATTTACCATTACCCCCGGTCAATGGATTCAGTGCTTGCCAATCTCCACTTGTATTGATTATGTTAATATATTTTCTTTTTTGGAGGAAAGGTGGTTAAGAAATACCAACTTCTTTAGCATACCGTTTCCATGGCAACGGTCTTATTTTGTTTCCTGAAACGATTTAAATTTTAATCTAATCAAACAGACTTTTGAAGTTATTAGAAGCTTACTATTTGCTTCATGTTGTTGAAAATCATCGGTCTTGGGCATGTTCATCAGGTCTGAATGATACATAAAGCTGTGTGTCATCTGCATAGCAGTGGCATGATATATCGGGGAAATTAGTTTGAACATTTGAAATAAGATTAGCAGTTTACAGAGTAAATATAAAAGGACCCATCCGAGAACCTTGTGGAACTCCAAAAGGCACTGGGAAATCATCAGAGATCACATCATCTATTTTGATATGTTGATATCTATTCGTCAAGTAGGCCTATGACTCTATCCATTTAAGAAAAACACCATCTATGCCGAAACAGGTCTTTAAAGTTTCTGATTAGCCAGAATGATCTATGGTGTCGAATGCACTCTAATAAAAGTTTAGAGTGACTTTCTGGGAATCCATAGCCATCAATAGATCACTCTTTATTCTTAGCAGTGCAGTTTACGTACTATGGAATTGTCTGTATGCAGACTGAGTACATGGCAAAGCCGGTGATCCATAATTTGCCGGGTAGCAGCACCCTCGACCAACTTCGATATGTATTTCAGATTGCTTATAGCTCTTAATTTGTTAAAATCTGCGTCAATACCTGTTTTCTTCAATAATGGTGTGATGAGGGCATTTCTCCATTGCATTGGGAAATTACTAGTCGAGAGAGAAAGATTAACCAATGATGTAAACACAGGAATCAATATGTCGATACATTGTAGAAGAAGTTTCGTGGGCATGGGATCTAATGAGCATGATATTTTACTGAGGTTAAGTATAAGTTCTTCAACTTGGTGCTCAGAAAGATATTTGTAATTGCTCAAAACATCGACATAATGGTAAGTTGCTAATAGAGAATAATTCTTGGGTTCATTCATTGCATCTAATCTTGTTTCAATATTTTTCAATACGCCACTACATGAGAGATTCTTTATCTCCCATAACGAACTATCAAGAACACGAAATCAGTTATAATAAAACATTTTTCATAATTGTTTCTATCACCTCTTTCACAGATCAAATCATCGTCTAGGGCTAAGAGCTGTATCAACGACGATGATGATTGGATCAGGGAGGTGTTTTGGATGTTAATATCGATCAAGTAAACTAGCTGTCGTTAGTAACGGATCGTTAGTAGAATACTGATATGTGAACAGTGGGTGAATACGATTGGTGATCTAAACAAGCTAAAAACCAATACAAGCTTAGACCAAACCTCTACCCTCGAAAGCAAGATGGAAGATGGTATCAACAGCCAAGTGGAACGAAGTTTTGTCATTCTCCTCGTCATCATCTTCGGAAGTGGATCATGGATAACGATATCAGGAGTGTGGTCCGAAATACCTGTCCTGGTCGCCCTAGGCCTGCCCGAAAAGAACCGCATCACTTCTTACATCATGATCCTCCTTAAAAGTGGATTCGTTGGCGTCGTCGCATTCTTGATCTGCAACAAGTTTATTGCATCCACCCGCGTCTATAGACCAGAGATCCCCTTTACCTACGCCATCACCTTCATAGGAACCATTGGGACATTTTTGCTGATATTCTTCTGGGACTCAAAGACATATTTGTCCGGTCAGCCGCACAGCGTGGCTTTCATGATCAATATATTTTTCGTCGCGATGGTCGATATGATAATGAATACCACTTCCTCAGCGTATATATCTCTCCTGAAGCCGGAGTATTTGAATTGGTTGTTGATTGGTCAAGGAATGAGTACCATTCTTCCTGCATGCGTTGCACTTATCCAGCAGTCAGGGGGCAGTAAAGAAACATGCGTCGCTAATTTTACATTCATGAACGAAACTGTGGTCGGAAATTCATCATTGTCGTATAGCTGTATCTCTTGGCGTGAAGTAGCTCCCGAATTTCTTTTTGGACCCAAATTTTTTTTTTCTTTTCTGTTCGCGATGATGCTTTCATGTCACATCTCATTCATTTGCCTGAATAACTTGCCTTGCGCCAGACGGGAATACGCTCCTCATCGAGATGGCCACCATCTTAAAAAAGATGGCTGCGGGGGGCTTTTCCAATCACGGGACACCTCTTCGGGTGAAATGGACGAACTTGTCGTTTTGACACAAATTCCCGAGTCAGAGGGAATTGCCAGATCGGGACCAAACATGGGGGACTTTATGGAAAGAGAACTTACGAATTGGCAGGTTGCATTCCTCTATGCAATGTCCTTTACAAACCTGGGCATCGTGTACGGCATCCTATTTCCTATACAAGGGTATTCCGCCAGCGCCTACGGTAGCCAGACGTACGGCTTGCTGACGCCTCTCCGAGAATTAACCGGTGCTCTCGCTTTTCCACTCTTTCAACTGAAACCTATATACAGCTACAAAGTGGTGGTTTGGACCTGTTTATTAGGTTCCATTTCGAGTCTGTACTGCATTATTGTGGCCGCAATGAGTCCGTATCCTCCATTTAGTGAACTTATCATAGGAAAAGTACTAATTGTAAGTATTATCTATCACTTTATATACTTGGCTTCCTACCCCCCCCCCCCCCATCATCCACTTCTTTTATCCTGCATTTCGTTTTCACCCCTTCCTTCTCTTTTCCCTCTAGCTCCTCCGATTTTGCCTCTTCCAGACCTCCTTTTCCTCCTTCTCCTCCTCCTCCTCCTCCTCATTCTCTTCAATTATTCATTCCCCCACTCCTCTTCCACATCCCCCTCCTCCTCCCCTAAGTCTCTTCCTTATTCACCTCATATTTCCCCTCCTCATCCTACTTTACTACTCCATCTTTCACCCTTTCATCTGAACTTCTAACCCTTCTCCATTCACTTCTTCATCTCTCTCTCTTATATACCCCCCTTTTTCACCTTTTTGTTGTTGCTTTGTAGCACATATTGTAGATCATCTCTGGGATTCATAGATAATAATAGATTAGTCAGACTCTTATCTACCGAAATATGTTTTACTGTAGCTGCTTTGAAAATATAGAACAATGTCCAACTTTTCATCAAAGAATTAACCTGTCTTGCCAATTTCAAAAGATCCTATAAGAAATACTTCTTCCCTCAGTATTATGATTTAATTATTATATAGTTTTTTGTATCTCACATTTTGTAAGCGCTATGGTATTTTATTTTAATGCTTCTAAATAATCGATATTATTATTATAATCATTATTATTAATATTAGTTTCATTATTATTATTATTATCATTATTAAAATTATTATTTTATCATAATTATCATTATCATTGTTGTTATTAT
This sequence comes from Strongylocentrotus droebachiensis, assembly GCA_035222895.1. Classification (NCBI taxonomy): domain Eukaryota; kingdom Metazoa; phylum Echinodermata; class Echinoidea; order Camarodonta; family Strongylocentrotidae; genus Strongylocentrotus; species Strongylocentrotus droebachiensis. Next base: position 74,487 of record JAVYIG010007383.1, read on the forward strand.
TAATATTATTATTGTTTTTATTAATATTACCATTAGTATTGTTATCATTATTATTATCATTGCTATTATAATTTGTATTATTATTACTCATACTATTATCATTATCATCATATTTTGTGTAATTCTTCTTGAATATTTAGTCTTCTTTTGTCGCCTCTTTACATTCATTCTTCTTACATAAATTTATTTTCTTTTTTTAAATCTCGATCCACACATTATTCTACACATTAACAAAAACTCATTTACGTTCCTTTCTTTTTTTAATTTTTTTTTCCCCCAGGTTGTTGCTTGGATAGGCTCTGGTGTGTTCCATAACTACTCCCGCGCGTCTTATACCTGGATATTACGTCACAGCCCAGAAAATCGAAAGCATTTGATCCAGTCCAGTGCACTGGGTCAGCTTGGGGTGACCATAGCCACCATAATCATGTTCCTTCTCGTCAACGTTTTCAACTTCTTTGAGGCATACGACGATCACAAGCAGTGTCCAATACAACCAACTTGTACCAGATCCTAATAGCATGCATGGAGGAAGGTTTATGAATATTTTATAGAGAAGATACACAATTTATTTGTCTTGAAGATTCATGATGGACGGGAATTTTCAGATTTTTCAAATAAGGTATGTAGGGAGATATTTAGTAGGCCTAGGAAAGTTACTCTTGTTAACAGACTAAGAGAAATTCAGTATAAACTGCTTCATGGAGCAATATATACTAGAGAACATTTATTCAGATTCGGCTTTGTTGTAGATAACTTGTGCTCATTTTGTAAGCGAAAGATAAAAACATATTTACACTTGTTCTGGGAGTGTGTACATGTTCAAATATTATGGCAAAATATAATAGCTAAGTTTGAGCTAAGGGAATTAAGGTCTATCGACTGGATAAATATTCATTTAGGGTTGTTTAGTAACTCCCCACGAATAAAAATGTTTAATACAATTATTTTTGCATTGAAATATTGGATATATAGATGCAGGGGAAAGTCCGTAATATTGTATTTGGGGGAGTTTAAAAAAGAACTGTTAGAAATTAGGGAAGAAGAAAAGAATATTGCAGGGAGGGCAGGTAATCTGGCCTTACATTTACAGAAGTGGGAACAAGTAAAGTTTTCATGAACTTTTTACACTGGACTGTTGTAGCCTCGTTTAAATGATTTTGTTTTAAATGTATTTAAATAGATTGTTTCGGTTTTGTCTGTCGCTCCAATTTGGGGTATTCTGAGGGGGCTAGGAACAGTGTGTGGTGGAAGTGTGGTCGGGTGGAGTGTGTGTCGCATGATGGGGAGGGGGGGGGGGTAGTAGTAGTAGTGTGTTTGGTTGGATGGGTTTATTTGTTTTATGATACAACTGATTTCATTTTTTTTTTCATCAATTGTACAATGTATGTAATGTAAATGTTTTGAATTTATGTCAAGGAAAAAAAAAGTACTTTCTAAAAATTAATTTGTATTGTTTGGAATTAATAAAAAAAAAACTATTAAAAAAAAAAAGTGTAATAATTCTATTTTTTCTTAAATAATATTTTTTTTGTATACAATGTGTTTTCATCTGACATGTACACACAATGTAAATCTGGAGGCTTCCTATTTTCAAGTGTATACTTTTTGTTGTCCTCCTTTTCTTGTTCAAATGTAATTATTTACGAATGTACAATCTGAAGTTTTATTTGATGTTCAAGAATAAAATGATTTTGAATTGAAATTGAATTGAATACTGGAAAGCCGGGCACGACTCAAACATTGCCAGCGCTTCCACTTCTTTAAAAAAAAGTTTCCTGAAGAAAAAAAACCCAATTTCCTGGAATTTGATGGAATTTTCTTAAAACTTTCAAAAATGCCTCTTACGTGTCTTTGTTATTTGGATTATTGCTAAGGGGAGACAAAAGTCCGACTTGTCGCACAGTACCAGATTATGAACTGTAACCTTTAAAGTTTGCGAATAATAATTTATACTAATTAAGAGGAAAGGGATAAAACCAGAAGTTTTAAGAGATGGAGTTATATCTAGCTCATTCCCTTTGTACCATCTTTGATGCCGCCAGGAGAAAATATGTCAGGCATGAGATCCAGTTATTAACGATATTTCTTTGTGAACAAAATCACTACTCAAGCTTTCTAATGATATTGGCGGCTTCGAACCTCGGACATCAACAGCACACCTGTAGATTTTATTGTGCAACATTAGAAAACGGCAGCTGCTTGAAATAATTTGTTGCCAGTTGGGCCTCCAGCTCTTAAAACTCCTTGATTTAGATAGCCGTCGTGAGCGATAAAACTCTAATCCATCCCTTGGAATTTAAATTGCAGTGCCCCTATTGTGTGCTCTTTTTAAAGAGTACAAAAAGCCCTCATATTAGACTTTCCATCTCAATCAGTAGTAGATTACGAAATTAATACTGTAAACAACATTCAATGGGATGACGCCACCATTATTGAGTTTGGAACGCTCTTCTGGTCAAGAATGGCAAAAGAATCCGTCTTCATGAAAAGGATTAATCCTTCAATGAATAGGGATAGTTACATTTCTTTGCTCCAGTGATCTCGAGGCAGCAGACAGCAACTTAAATAAATAGTAAATAATGAAAGGTCCACGGGAGTGTTTGTTAGTAGTTTTGAGTATAACTCACACTCTCTCCAATCCGATACAACAAAAGGTTGTATTGGGAACCACTTCTATCTTTACGGATAGAGTCCAGTGGGAGAGCTTGTGCCTGGAGTCTTGAGGGCGGAGCCCCAGGAAGTTCTTGAATTAAAAAAAAATAGGAAATTCAAACTATGGGCAGGGTTATGAGAAAGATTTATGACAAGCGACTGGATGCCCAAATTATCTGAAACATCACAGAGTACAGAAAAAGTACTTATCAATTACAATCCGTGCTCCAAATTCTTTGATTTTTCTGCACTACCAAATGTCTAATCACTTTGATAATATACCGAAATATTGGCCAAAAGTAGATGGAAAAGATATCTGGAAAAAAAAATCACCTTTTCGACTCATATTTATATTTCACACACTTAAACTCAATAAAACTGATATTAACTTGAAGGTAATTTAACTATCCATCTTTTGACACCGGATCCATGGTACTTGGAGGTTTTACTTGTAGGTTATCTAAACACACCAAATGTCTAATCACTTTGATAATATACCGAAATATTGGCCAAAAGTAGATGGAAAAGATATCTGGAAAAAAAATCACCTTTTCGACTCATATTTATATTTCACACACTTAAACTCAATAAAACTGATATTAACTTGAAGGTAATTTAACTATCCATCTTTTGACACCGGATCCATGGTACTTGGAGGTTTTACTGTCTTGTAGGTTATCTAAACACACCAAACACGTCCTCAATACACTGATACACGTATTATGCATGCATTTAAAGTAGTACATGTGGGCAAAACTGTCGTGTTATTGTGGAAGTCAAATCAGTAACTTTGGGTTGCTAGAACTTTTCACTAAAAACAAATATAAACTTCTCCTTTGCACAGGATATCATCATTGTACATGAGCTAGTTCCTGAAAATTTACAAAAAAAGGCACCTAACCGATTTTGATGATGGAAATTAACGTATTTTGATAAAATTCAGTATTTCGAGAAAGAAAAAAATCACAAAATCACGTTTTTTACCTAAATTTGTTATGTGAATTAATCCTAATTCCATTTAAATTGGTATCAAAATGTAAATAATTTAATTTTCTTTCATATGATACCAAATTCAAGGTGGTTAAGGTTTCCTTCAGTATTATTCACAAAATACTATTTTTCGTCAAAAGGGTCTCTTTTTTGGACGCTCCCTCCGATTTATGGTGTTCGAAACAAATTTAAAAAAAAACGCCTCTGAAAGATTGTGTGTTATGTTAAAATCTTCCAAATGAACAAGTTGTGCTTAGTCTGTGTGGTAGTGGCAGGCAAACCCCTCTTTTTTATTTTGGCCCTCCGCTTAAACTGAATGAAGTGTATTTACACAGATTCTGGCGATAAAAGTGTGTAATTTTTCTGAACAATGGGGCTTTTACGATCGCTTTTACGGAACTGATTTTATGAATCCGGAAATTGCCATACTCGGAAGCTTTGCCGACATGCTTGACGAAGCCTCCGTGTTTTTACTTCTCGCATTTGCTATTTTTTGTTTTTTTGTTGTTGCTGATCGGTTCGCTAAATCGCGCTTTTATGTAGTTAAATGTGGTCTTGCATTTTGCGCAAGGGGCCTTGGTCTTGGTTGGTTTCTCAGTTCTATTTCTCTTTAAAGAGAAGGTTGAGTTCTGGGAAGAGGTGAAAAATAATTTGTGAGCATTGCTCATTCTTATTAATCAAGTGTGGAAGAACATCAGATAAGACATGTTCCCTGAAAAGCATGGCTCTTCAAATGCCTTCATATTCTAAATATGCATGTAACATCGTAAAAATCGGGGGGCCGGCTTTTTACGCCACGTGTTCGTGTAGTCCCATATACATCTTTCTGTGTACAGTGTTTGTAACTTTACTAAAACTTGGCCAAATTTCTTTTCATTTTGATGATTCCAGAACCTTGCAATACACACAAATTCTTATATGCTAGACGATCAACCTTTTCTGGTCGGTTCCACACCGTTTCTTTCACAATGCATTCGCATGACCAGAACTCAACTTCATCTTTAACACACATTTTCAAAAAAGACTGAGGGGAGATTGAGCGGAGCCCCCGGGTCCCGCCGTAGCTCGGGTCCAGTACATTGTGTAACGGCATGATGATTCGACAGATGGACCTGAAGCTAACTGAGTCCTGACAAACGTTTGAACGTTGTAACTTGTACGCCCAATCAGGCGCGGATCTACGGGGGGGGTTAGGGGGTTTAACCCCCCCCCCCCCCTTGGGCGGCCCCAAAAAAAAAAAAGGAAAAAAAAAGGAAAAAAAAAGAAAGAAAAAAGAACGCACGCTGAAGAGAAACCCTTTCAAGTGCAAATATTGTGAGAAGATATTCAACTTATCTGGTAACTTAACCAAACACATGATAACTCTGGATATAACTGTGTATTAAACTGTTACTTGATTTAAAAAGACGTTACCATGCACTGCTTTTTATGGTCTCCATTGTGTTAATAGATGCCAGGAAAACATCACTTACGGGGTTCAAATAAACACCCCAAAAAAAATCGGCTCGCCGCTTCGCGGCTCGTCATTATTTTGGTCAAACCCCCCCCCCTTAGCAAAAAGCTAGATCCGCCCCTGCCCAATGTAGAGCGATCATCGGCATTTTGTTTTAATCATTATATAGGCCTAAAACACGAATTAGGGCTAGTTCCGACATGAAAACGACCAGATCTTGGAGCATGGCTAGCTGAACCACGGGGCCTTGGCATATAAAGGGGCGTCTCCAAAGGGGGGGGGGTGGCCGTACGTGCAACACTCCCACCTGTCAGGATATTGTCGGTAAAATGGTGCTGCCGTCGGGAAAAAAAGAAAAGGAGAGAGGGAAAGGAAAAGAAAAGAAAAAGAAAGAAAGGAGAGAAAGGAAAAGAAAGGAAAGAAAGGAGAAGATAGAAAGAGAAAAAGGAAAAAAGAGGGAGGAGAGGAAAGAAAGGAAAAGAAAGAAAAGAAAGAAAAGGAGAAAAGGAAAAAAGAAAAGAAAAGGGAAACAACAAAAAACGGGGGTAAAAGAGAGGAGAGTGAGGGGAGGTAGGAGCCTGAGAGAGGAGGGTGGGAATAAAAGGAGAGGGGGTTGTTGGGTGGAGGCGTCTCGTCGAGGGAGCAAGAAAGACACGCATAAATATGTTCCTGTGTCGGGTCAGCTGTGTCGGTATTCTTGCTCGATCCTCGTGAACTATATCAATGCAAAAGTTTGAAGTCGGTGAGATGTATAATGTCGGTCGGTTTTTTTCCCCTACGAACTGTGACTTTTTATCCGCTGTGACGACTGCGAGAGAGACTGCATTTGAAATACCTGTATTTCCTCGAAGTTTCACTTTCCGATAATATCAGTTAAAAAAAATCAGTTGTTGAAAATGTTCAGTGAAACTAAATTCAAATAAAGATCGAGAGTCAAGAACTGTTCAACGAATCGTCTTCTTTCTCTAATAATTTGTGGAAACGTCTGAAGCTTCCGCGCTTTGCGCGGGAGGGGGGGGGGGGAAGTGAATTCAGATAAGGATTAAGAGTCGAGAACAGTGCAACGATTCGTCTGCTTTCTCTCATAATATAAGGAAACGCCAAAGCTTCAGCGCTTTGCGCGGGAAGGGGTTAACTGAATTCTGACAATTAGGGTTAAGAGTCGCGAACGGTACAGCGAATAGTCTTCCTTCTCTAATGATTAAATGAAACGTCAAAGCTTCCGCGCTTTGCGCGGGAGGTGGGAAAACTGAATTCAGACGGGGGTCAAGAGTCGAGAACGGTACAACGAATCGTCTTCTTTCTATAATAATTAAATAAAACGAGTTAAACGACAAAGCTTCGCGCTTGAGGGGGGGAACTGAATTCAGACAATAATTAGCGTTAAGAGTCGCGAATGATACAGCGAACCGTCTTCTTTCTATACTAATTCAATGAAACTGATTGATTGATTGATTGATTTTTATTCGACAAGCTTCCAACATACAACAATATACAATAATAACAGATCAAAAATAAGTCAGCTTGAACAGGATAACCCACGAAAGCTCGAGAGCTTATTTCCAGTGGGGTCCCTTACAGACATGTATAAAATTAATAAGTTAAAATAGTAATATTTACAGACAGATAAGAAAATTAAAAGAACTACTTATTAAAGATAATAATAATAATAACAACATTAAACTGATGATAGAAATGATATTAAGTACAAGAAGAAAAAGAAGAAGGAGAAGAAGAAAAAGAGGAGAAGGAAGAAGAGGAAAATAATGATGAATTTGTAGAATTTCTATAACGTACGAAAACATAAGTATATACAACATGAAAAGGTAAGAACCGACAGAAGAATAAAAATTTCAATCATATAACATGTCATTCACTTCTCTTCTCTGACTGTCAAGTATTAGGTATTCCTTTAATTTCCTCTTAAAATGATCATAGTTTCCTATTTCTTTTACACCATTGGGAAGGGAATTCCAATGTTTTATGGCATTGCAATAAAACGAATTTCCAATACTACCTACTCTTTCTGGTAAGTTAAAGTTGAATCGTCTATTTCTTGTATTATAATCATGTACGTCAGTAACAAGATCGAAGTTGGATCGAATATAATTATTCGACCTAGTATGATATATTTTATGCACGCGATGCAATGCGAGTTGTTTTGATCTTTGGTCGACTTCAAGAAAACCAGCTTTAGAAAGTTCGCTGTAGCCAACATGAGTTCTTGGACCAGAACAGTTGATAAATCTCACCATTTTGTTCTGTATAATCTTCAACTTCTTTTGATCTGACTTGTTTATGTTACTATACCATGCAGGGTTAGCATAGTCAAATAAACATTGAATAAGAGCAAAACAGAGTGTACGTCTTGCTTTTAAATCCATACAACTTTGATATCTGTACAAAAATTTCAGACGAGAATTTGCTTTTTTTACAACTGATTCTACTAAAGATGAAAATGAAATTGCGCTAGCCAACTCAATGCCTAAATACTTCACAGACTCTTTTCTCTTGATTGCTTGATTATTGTGTGTCACTTTGAATTCAAATGACTTTTTAGAACTACTTTTAGAACAAAATAAAATGCTTTCTGTTTTTCCCAAGTGTAAAGAAAGCTTATTATCAGTCATCCAATCGACACACGTAGACAGCTGTTCACTGAGCTTTTCCTCAATATATTTAGGAACAGGATTTGAATAGAGTAGTACGCTGTCATCTGCGTACAATAATAGTTTGAAGTCTTTTATACAAATACACATATCATTTATATAACTTGAAAATAGAATTGGGCCTAAAATGCTTCCCTGAGGAACACCGCATGTTATAGGCATTAGTTTGGAACGAATATCATGAATGGCCACTACTTGGTGCCGATTAGATAAGTAGGATCTGAACCAATCTAAACTTGCCTTAGCAAAACCCATTAGTTGTAACTTCTTCAATAAGACGCAATGATTAACTGTATCAAAAGCTTTTTGCAGATCAAGGAGCACCATACCAACAAAGCGCCCTTGGGAAGTTTCTCTCCTCAAATAATCAGTCAAATGAATTAGACATGTTTCAGTCGAATAATCATGTAGAAAACCAGATTGAAATTCATAAATTATATCATTTTCTTTAAGTGATCCGGCTTGCTCACTCCCGTACTACCCCCCCCCCCCCCCCCGCTAAAATAAGATCCTAGCTACGTGCCTGCATTTAAATATATAAATATATAGCTATGATGCTGGCTAAATCATTCGTATATTTTATGTCGTCGAGGAAAATGACCATTTGCGCATACGTAAGTACTATAGGTAGTTCGTAGGAAAAACAATTTAGCCTTCGGTCCCGGGTTTATAGGGTCAAATTTGTAGATATTCAGGCGCGGATCTACGGGGGGGGGGGGGTTTAGGGGGTTTAAACCCCCCCCCCCCCCCCCCTTGGGCCGCCCAGAAAAAAAAAGGGAAAAAGGGGAAAAAAAAGAAAAAAAGAAAGAAAAAAAGAAAGAAAAAAGAACGCACGCTGGAGAGAAACCCTTTCAAGTGCAAATATTGTGAGAAGATATTCAACTCATCTGGTAACTTAACCAAACACATGATAACTCTGGATATAACTGTGTAGGCCTATTAAACTGCCATTTAAAAAGACGTTATCATGCACTGCTTTTTATGGTCTCCATTGTGTTAATAGATGCCAGGAAAAAATCACTTACGGGGTTCAAATAAACACCCCCCAAAAATCGGCTCGACGCTTCGCGGCTCGTGGACGATGCTCCGCATCGTCATTATTTTGGTCAAACCCCCCCCCCCCTTAGCAAAAAGCTAGATCCGCCCCTGATATTGGGAAATTTAATTTTGTCGGTAATTGGTGGCTAGTTTTGTCGGTAATCGGGGGCCTGTACACCCCCCCCCCCCTCCACCGAAAAAGGTCTAGCAACTCCCCTAGATAAGTGAGCGCCCTGAGTCCATCTTACTTGTGTTTTTAGCCCGGTTTCTTTCCCCCCTTTTCCTTTCCTTTCTTTCCTGTTTTGTTTAGATGGAGGGGGCGGGCCCATCACCCCCCCCCCCCTCCGTGTACCCGCGCCTGTTACCCCCGGAACCCCCTACCAAATGCAACTATTTACACAATTAATGTGCCCTCCATTCGGAAGCACTTCAAGTTACCTGGTACAACTTATCACCTTTCTAAATCAAAATATTCTGCCTTATATTAGGAAAACATTTTTCTTTTTTCCCCAGAATTATTTTCATCACTACTGTAGTTTTTACCGTATTACTTAAGTCCACATTCCCCGCAATCAAACATTGAAAGAGCCAGGCGCTTACGCAGGGGGGGGGGGGGGTGTTTTGGGGGCTAACCCCCCCCCCCATTTTCTTTTTAGCTCAAGGGGGGGGGGGAGTTTAAAAAAATGCTCATTAACCGGTTGCCCCCCCCCCCCCCTCCCCGACTGAGCAAAATATCTCTCGGCGCAGTTTTAAATTTTCAAACACCCACTTTGCAAAAATCTTGCGTACGCCACTGGAAAGAGCCCCCCCCCCCCCCCCCTCCTTTTTATATTTTTAAATGTCTTTAAAAAAACTTCGAAACATCTCCATATTTGGCGTTCCATAATACTGTTGGGCGGAGCTCAAAGCGAGGAGTCCATGTGTAGTGCATGTTTACGGTCGAATTCCGAAGTCATCAATATTGTGATTTGATACAACAAATTAGCAATGTCTTCTGACGAAGAGAAGAGAGTACGTGTAAAGAATGCAATCGGGGCGATTCCGGATTTCCCGAAACCAGGAATTTTATTCAGGTGAGTAAATAAATCCGACCAGTAGTGGTACGTACATGAATGATCTTTTGCTGGGCCCGCGCCCGAACTCCCGCCCGAAGATGTCCAGCTCCTGCTTGCCCTGGCCTAGACAGCAATAACCATCTGATTTGGGTCATTTCTTTAATAAAACCAAAACTGACATTTGTTGTCATTCCCCAATACAGATGGCAACCCAGGGATCTCGTACCGTGGGGGTATTATAGCCAACAATGGCAGCTTTTTGTGTCAAAACATTTTCTCCCCGATTTTCTTTATTTAGACTAAATAATTCTAGACCTAACTTGTTAGATCTAGTTCTAATTTTCTGATTTCTAAATCAGATGTAAATTAGGTCGGTATGTCATTTGTCCTAATTACAGTTATCAAAATTTGATAACTTAATATTAAATGTATAATTTACGGACTTACTTATATGAATTATCCAATTTGTATTTCCGAACTGTGAAACGGTACGTTCATGCATTCGAAATATTACCCGGCGGCCGATATATTTCCGGGTCCACCTACCAAAACATAGCCAAATGGCCAATCAGAGCACTCGTTTCGTGGGAGTTCGTTCCCAGGTCGAAAATCCCATAGAAACCAGTAGAGAAAACCAGTACAGATTTCTAACGGTTTCTAGTGGTCAATTCTCTACTGGTTTCAATATGGAAAGTGGCGCTTTTTCCATTAGAAACCAGTAGAAAAAAATCGTACTGGAACCAGCAGAAGACCAGTAGAAGACCATTATCAAAACCTAATGGCACCATTAGGAGACCAGTAGGAATCCCAACTGGAACCATTAGGAGACCAGTAGGAAACAAGTACAAATCCCCACTGGAACCAGTAGGGGACCAGTAGAAATCGATATAAAAACCATTAGAAGACCAGTAGAAAAGAAGTGCTGGAACCATTAGACAAGTAAAAAAGAAGTCATGGAACCATTAGGAGACCAGTAGGAATCCATACAGAAACCATTAGGATACCAGTAGAAAACCAGTAGAAAACCCCAATGGAACCATTAGGAGACCAGTAGGAATCCCAACTGGAACCATTAGGAGACCAGTAGGAATCCATACAGAAACCATTAGGATACCAGTAGAAAACCCTAATGGAACCGTTAGGAGACCAGTAGGAATCCCAACTGGAACCATTAGAAGACCAGTAGGAATCCATACAAAAACCATTAGGATACCAGTAGAAAACCAGTAGAAAACCCCAATGGAACCATTAGGAGACCAGTAGGAATCCCAACTGGAACCATTAGGAGACCAGTAGGAATCCATACAGAAACCATTAGGATACCAGTAGAAGACCAGTAGAAAAACCTAATGGAACCGTTAGGAGACCAGTAGGAATCCCAACTGGAACCATTAGAAGACCAGTAGGAATCCATACAGAAACCATTAGGATACCAGTAGAAGACCAGTGGAAAACCCTTATGGAACCATTAGGAGACCAGTAGGAATCCCAACTGGAACCATTAGGAGGCCAGTAGAAAACAAGTATGAATCTCCAATGGAACCAGTAGGAGACCAGTAGAACACAAGTAGGAATCCTCAATTGAACCACAGCATTGGTTACATTACATGGTGACATTTTTTTGATCAGTTTAAATTCTACTACATCAATGCACTTCCAACACAGTACTCCTCACAAAATCTGCCAGCCCTTGTTTGTTTTTTTGTACTTTAAAAGGGCATGCTGGTCCGCAAAGTAGACACGAAAATGACAGGAGCTGGCATGAAGTTTGCTTCCAACACAATTAACTATTTTCTCGAGGTTCAGCCATTTCTCTCGCAAACGTCTGTTAACAAAAGACATCACAATCATGTTGGTTCATCTTTATCATATTTAACACTTAACAGTGTATCCTTTAATTATCTGTCAGAATATCATACATCATATAGTGATTACAATGACATGAACGTTTAAAAGCAAGGTTAACAGCTTAAATGAAAAAGGATTTTTTTTTACACATTTCAACAACAAAAGAAGAAATATTTAAAAAAAAAAATGTTAAATTGGCTAATTATTGTCTAGAAATTATGGCCAGTTTTAACAAAGAGAAATCAATCTTGAAAATTTGGAGTAGATGTTTAAAAGAGTAGGTTTGGCAATTTGCAATAGTTATCTTACGGTAGCCATCATGAGTAGAAACAATGAGAAATAGTTTTTGCTGAGAAATTTCGTATGTAATTTTCCACCATGGAGAATAAGTTCATTTGCACAAATTTAAGTGCTTCATTCATGTATATTAAATAGAGAATAATTCACAAATGATTACGCAAAGCATGATTTTGACCTGTAGATTGTCATAGTACATGTAAAAGATTGATATGAAGTTGCAGCAATTGGAAATGTAATATTGTGTACTACATAATATAAGCCTACTACATTCACAAGCAAAACAAATTCATTTACGGTCTTACTATTTTGACAAGTGCTGTGATATGCTGTTCATCAATAAATGTAACTTGATAGTACAGTGTATTATGACAAATTATGACAAATCGATAAACAAATGAAATATGGTCCATATTTAAGAAGGGTTTGAATTTAAAAATGAAATAGATTTCATAATTACAAAAAATATTAATGGTGCATAATTCTGGAATTGAAAAAGGGGCGTTAATAACGATATTGAAATAGGGTTCATAATTCGGCAAATGAGATGGTATTATTTTGAATATGAAATAGGATTCATTATATTGACGGTTCGTAATTCCAAAAAGGATAAAGGGTTCTATTTGCATTTTCAGAATAATAAACTTTTGGAAGTATATTGAGCCCTATTTAATTTTTTGAATTATGAACCATATTTCATTTTTGGAATTACAAATCCTAGTTCATTTTCAGAATTAGGAATCCTACTTCATTTGTAGAATTATGAACCCTTTAGAATTTATAAAATTATGAACCCTCAGAAAACGACATATAACAGTTCAAAGATTTCCTATCCATATGAATACATGTACTGTACGTAGGTCATTTTCGTATTGTAATCAAATTTAATGAATTCGGTAGGTCCTTGTTAAGTGCCTCATTACCAATTATTAAATTCACCTGTTACGAATAAATGTATTTAAATAGTCAGAATACAAATTGAATACATTACGTGTTGCTAGTACTATAGGTAGGACAAACATTATGTCTTGCCCTACCTAACAACACATAATGTTTGCATATCGCATTCTGACTATTGAAATACAATTATTCTTAATAGGTGAAAGAGATAATTTGTTCCGCGGCACTTTGATTTGATTTATAACGAAAAGGGCCTAATCACATTTTGTTACATAGGGCTTACCCTTTACACTTTTTAAAGGGAAATCCAACCTTAACAGACAACTATACTTTTAAAAAATAGCAAATTAAATCTGACAGAAAATAAGGTGGTTATGGATTGTTGAAAGCTGTAATCACTAAACCTAAGGGCATTTTAAATTGGCTGAATCGGTAATGTCACTATGACGAGCTGCTGGACTACTTTCCCATTTATTTCAACACACAAAATGATTTAAATATTTTTTTTCTTCAAAATGTATGATTCACGAGTGGCTTTTCTATGTAGAGGACCTGTAATAATGTGCTATTCATAATATATTTTGAGTAGTTCTCAAAGGGAGAAGGCACTTAAAATAAAAAGAGAATTTATTATATTTCATTAACAAATGGGAGAGTTGTCCCATGACTACAGGTGTAATAATAATAATAATAGTGGGTTCTTGTGTAGCGTTCATGTCAGTCAGATTTGACCCTCCTGGCGCTCCCGATTATTACCCTGGCTTTAGCACGGCTGCCATACGGCGCTCTAGCATTTCATTGAGATATGCATGGATTTAGTGATCTCATATTTATATATTATCACAACTCCCTTTATATTGGCCCGATTTATTTCAAACTTTCGCCTTTCTATTTCTCTTATTTTTCAGCTTCCATTTAAATGAACTTATTACAAGGGTTGGATTGTCTTTTAAGGCTCGTTCAGATATGATGCTGGAGTTGACATAAAGTTCTATATGCTTTACATTTCTATATATTATAATACAGAGATCACTGAATATGCGCAGTCCAAAATATACAAAAACATGTAGGTCCTTTGTTACCGTTCACTTAAAACATAAAACAAAACTGCAGCATTTTTGGAATTTTTTGGGCGGTTCACGTGCCATACCTGAATAAAGTCTTAAGTGCTTAAGATTGGAATCGATTTGTATTGCATCTACCTCATTCAATTTTTCTCTATTACCAACTTATATAATTTGCCACAGGTTTTAGGAATTGACATTGTGATATGAAGGGGTTGGGGTCGAGTATGAGACTGATCTACTACATAAGCATTATGAAACAGGTCTACTTCAAAAATAGTAATAACAAATTTATGCAAATACAGAAATCTTTTACCCAAAGTGTTAATATGTATGTTTGTTAACCCTGGAATTCATTAAAATGGCAAGTGACATGAATGGGCATCTCAGTTCTACATCTAAGCTATTCAGGTTCGTGGCTATAACTCACTCCCCCCCCCCCCCCCCCCCCACCCATCTCTCTCTCTCGATATCTCTATAATGAAGGGGAAAGTAACCTCTGTGTGTGTGTAGACCTCATTTTGGAAATATTCCTCTTCAGCTTGGACTCATGGTTTAGATTTTGGGTGGAATCTCCTGTATAATGCAAGTGCTGCTTGATCCAGGGTACATACCGGTACACGCAAAGAATTCTAATGCATGAATATAGAGCAAAAAGAAAGGAAAACAAGTTAAGTTAAGAAAAACTTTTATCCATTTTAAAACTAGAATGTAAACAATGAATTAAATAATGAATTATGTCAGAAAAGTGCAGTTTCAAAGATTTATCAGAAATAAAATAATCTCTCATTGCTCACAAACATAATATAAAACATACCTTTGCATTTTAAACATTTGTTGTCAATGCAAACGTGAATCAGGATTTTTTGCAAATAATTATCAATACAATTCTAGTTTGCTGATGAGAGTAGAATCAAAGCTCTATTGCTAAGGAGGGAAAAGAACATTGTTTGGAACTCACAAAATATGGTCGGTTATTGCAATATACCTGCAGGTTTTAGTGATCTAAAATTAATTGAATTTTATATATTTGAAACTTAGGAAAAATAAGCATTTCGAATCAGTGTCATGATCAGGGAAAAATTAAAAATATATGTACAGAAATAATACAAGTACATCTACACAATTACCGATAATGGCCTCAACTGTGTCACGAGGCTGCTGAATGCTGATCCAGGAGGTTGAGAGAAAGTAGCATTTTCTGCATGGTCTCACGTCAATATAGGCCTACTGTGTCCACAATATGCTTTGAATCCACTGTTTGGCAAAAGATGTCAAAAGATGCCTACAATTAATAAGAACAAAAATAAAGTTAAAACAAATTGAACGGTTGATGCATGTGCAACACACATACATGTAGGCCTAGATTCTACTACAAACTTCTTTGTACAGCCTGCGGGGGAGGAATTTTTGTTTACCATTTACGGGTCTAGCTGTTTATTTCCAGATGAGGGCTTCTGTTTATATTGTGCGAAACTGCGAACACACCATAAAGTGATTAAAGCCCCCTTCCCCGCTTGTCTTGAAATTAGGGTGCGTTGCAGAAACGGAGTACCGCCTTAACGCACTCTTTCGGGATAAGCGAGGGGGGACGGCGGCTTGTCTGATTATCAAGATATTTATGATTGGAATTCAAAATTTCAAAAAACGTTTTCCCCAATGGTTTTATAACACTACGGTCTATTGGGGAAAATGAGTATGGTAAAACCGGTCACTCAAAAGTCAAAGATTTTTACTTTTTGAGGCACTTCATCAAGTTCATGATCATTTTGAAGCGCAATTTTGTTAGGGCTTCAATATTACACCATATCACTGGCACTGATAATACGTAGGGCCATGCATCATAGATTTAACATTGTTAAACGATGCCTTTAAAGCCATGTGTAGGTGAATGCACAAACTTGCATCAAGATCTAACATAAAAATACATGGATGGGACAATACAATACATTTCTCATCTTTGCGGCAGGCGTTGAAAGCACTCCTAGTAGACACGATCATACATTAATTACTACGTTTCAAAACAGCAAACAGTTAATGCACATATTGCAAATAAATTAGGTAAATCTAAGACTTACCCATATTGAAGAATAGCAGGGGAAAACAAAGTAATAACAAGATTTTGTCTCTCTGCTCTGGCTCCTGTAGCTGTTGAGGATAGGAATGGCTGTCTTGCTGTCTTGTGTGTGTGTCATAAGGCATGGCCTGGCTGGGTACACGCACACACTGCATGCATTGATTACATGTGCACACACACACAGTGCTAGTGTAGCCCAGAGAGATGCCAGCTGTGTAGCCGTTTAAAAAAGGCGGCAGTCGCATTTTGGGGTTTTGGGGCTTGTATAGTCTTGATCAATATTGCAGACCTTACAGGGCATATGTCAAGATGTTGCACAATCTGTAAAATAAAACTATTAATATAATGACTAATGACATTTTAGAGTTTTTCATCCCTGTTTTGGGGTTTTTAAATAAATATAGTCAGACTGATTCAGAGGCGGCGCTAGATCTTACTGATTTCTATTTGTTTCAACTGGTTTTCAAATCCATTGACATGGGCTCGATCTGCTGGTTTGTAAAGGTTTCTAATGGTAATTGACTTAAGATTTTTACACCCATGTTCAAACCATTAGAATCTACTGGTTTCTATCAGATTCTAGTGGTCTTCAAAACCATTAGGCTCTACTGGTTTTGTAAAGGTGTCTAATGGTTTGACTTAGGATTTTTACACCCATGTTAAAACCATTAGATTCTTCTGGTTTCTATCGGACTCTAGTGGTCTGCAAAACCATTAGGCTCTACTGGTTTTGTAAAGGTGTCTAATGGTTTGACTTAGGATTTTTACACCCATGTTAAAACCATTAGATTCTTCTGGTTTCTATCGGATTCTAGTGGTCTTCAAAACCATTAGGCTCTACTGGTTTTGTAAAGGTGTCTAATGGTTTGACTTAGGATTTTTACACCCATGTTAAAACCATTAGATTCTTCTGGTTTCTATCGGACTCTAGTGGTCTGCAAAACCATTAGGCTCTACTGGTTTTGTAAAGGTGTCTAATGGTTTGACTTAGGATTTTTACACCCATGTTAAAACCATTAGATTCTTCTGGTTTCTATCGGATTCTAGTGGTCTTCAAAACCATTAGGCTCTACTGGTTTGTTAAGGTTTCTAATGGTTTGACTTAAGATTTTTACACCCATGTTAAAACCATTAGATTCTTCTGGTTTCTATCGGACTCTAGTGGTCTGCAAAACCATTAGGCTCTACTGGTTTTGTAAAGGTGTCTAATGGTTTGACTTAGGATTTTTACACCCATGTTAAAACCATTAGATTCTTCTGGTTTCTATCGGATTCTAGTGGTCTTCAAAACCATTAGGCTCTACTGGTTTTGTAAAGGTTTCTAATGGTTTGACTTAGGATTTTTACACCCATGTTAAAACCATTAGATTCTTCTGGTTTCTATCGGATTCTAGTGGTCTTCAAAACCATTAGGCTCTACTGGTTTTGTAAAGGTGTCTAATGGTTTGACTTAGGATTTTTACACCCATGTTAAAACCATTAGATTCTTCTGGTTTCTATCGGATTCTAGTGGTCTTCAAAACCATTAGGCTCTACTGGTTTGTTAAGGTTTCTAATGGTTTGACTTAGGATTTTTACACCCATGTTAAAACCATTAGATTCTTCTGGTTTCTATCGGATTCTAGTGGTCTTCAAAACCATTAGGCTCTACTGGTTTTGTTAAGGTTTCTAATGGTTTGACTTAGGATTTTTACACCCATGTTAAAACCATTAGATTCTTCTGGTTTCTATCGGATTCTAGTGGTCTTCAAAACCATTAGGCTCTACTGGTTTTGTAAAGGTGTCTAATGGTTTGACTTAGGATTTTTACACCCATGTTAAAACCATTAGATTCTTCTGGTTTCTATCGGATTCTAGTGGTCTTCAAAACCATTAGGCTCTACTGGTTTGTTAAGGTTTCTAATGGTTTGACTTAGGATTTTTACACCCATGTTAAAACCATTAGATTCTTCTGGTTTCTATCGGATTCTAGTGGTCTTCAAAACCATTAGGCTCTACCGGTTTGTTAAGGTTTCTAATGGTTTGACTTAGGATTTTTACACCCATGTTAAAACCATTAGATTCTTCTGGTTTCTATCGGATTCTAGTGGTCTTCAAAACCATTAGGCTCTACTGGTTTGTTAAGGTTTCTAATGGTTTGACTTAGGATTTTTACACCCATGTTAAAACCATTAGATCCTACTGGTTTCTATCGGATTCTAGTGGTCTTCAAAACCATTAGGCTCTACTGGTTTGTAAAGGTGTCTAATGGTTTGACTTAAGATTTGTGCATCCATGTTCAAACCATTAGATCTTACTGGTTTCTACTGGTCTTTAAACCATGACAGTCTACTGGTTTGTAAAGGTTTATACTGGTTTTACTTCACAGTTCCTCCTGATCACCATTAGACTCTAATGGTTTCTTGAAAACCAGTAAAACCATTAGAATGTCTCTACTGGTTTCTACTGGTTTCTAAAGGAATTTCGACCTGGGTTGGTCAAGCTGGGCCGACTCGTACGTAGCTACGGTAGCTATTGGACGTTCGAAAAGAAAAAATGAATATTCATCAACTAAAACCAAGACGGATAATGTTGACGACGAGACTTTCTCGGATTAATCATTAATTTAGGATCTAAATGAGCAAGCTATCGTAAGTCAAATAAGCTATAGGTCTATATATGTTATTTTTAATTTGTGTTGTAATTCCAGCAGTTATGAGGATGTAAAGAGTGAAAATCTCGTTGCATATCTCATTCATCGCGGTCCGGTCGAACCGAACCATTTGTTCCGTACAGTGCCTCACAGAAAGAGGTCCCCAGACTTCAGTCTCTATAATCGGAGGTCTAGTGGAGCCAGACGTAGTCTCAGTGGAACAACCGACGATTATAGGGACTGAAGCTTTCGGTCTAGCCCTGGCCCGGCCCGACCGGGCCTGCGCTGCGCGCTGTCTTGGTCTCGATTGGGAGGCCGGAGCTGAGGAGGCCGGAGGAGGCCGGAGGCGGCCGACCGCGGGACGGAGGGGGAAATCCCTTTCTTTACCTTGGGTAGCTTACTTACTTACTTACTTTACTTTAATACACGATGTTGTAGGTCTAAGCCTGTTCATCGATCCAGGATTCTTCCATGATTACTGCTATTTGTGGAGGGAGGAGGTTGTGTAATAACATGAGACAATAGACAACACCTAGACCGGCTCATACAGAAGGCTTACAGGTACACTTTAGTTTTTGACCAGTGACTATCAAGTCTATTCTTAAAAGAGTTTACCGACCCAGCTGCCACAACGTTTTCTGGGAGACCGTTCCACAGTTCCACGACTCTATTGCTAAAAAAGTATTTTCTTATATCTAGCCTTGAATATTTCTTTTCAAGTTTTCTAGAGTGACCTCAGGTTCTATCTTCTGTACTCATCTTAAAGGGCATCTCTTGCACAGTGTACAAAGCCATTCACGTACTTATACACATCGATCATGTCCCCCCTTTTACGCCTGTGAACAAGAGTTGGTAGTTTGAGTTTGGTCAAGCGCTCCTGGTATGTTAAATTTCTAAGGCCAGGAATAATCTTTGTTGCACGTCTTTGTACGCTTTCCAACATCCTCTGTTCTCCTAATCTTTATGGGGACCATACGGCTTGTCCGTATTCTAAAATGGGCCTAACGAGGCCTTTAAACAAAAAACGGCATAGTATCAGTATCGAGGTACATAAATGTTGGAAGACCCCATTTTCTTCTTCTTATTCCAGTATAGTACAGTCCGCCGTTGGCGTATTATCGTACTTTGTGCTTGTCAAGTGCCGAGTGTACAGTGCAGTGCAAGTAAAATGTGCAGCTAAAAAACAGTCTGAAGCTCAACGGAGCTTGATGTGTTGCACCTTCTGATTGAAAAGTTCCAAAGAGGTGCAATCGATGACAGCAGATGGTAAGGAGTTCCACAGTCGGATAGTATCTGGGTAGAATGTGGTTTTGGAATAGCAGAGTTCGGGCAAAGGGGACAAGGAACTTCTGTGGATTTCCACGGGTGCTGGGACCAACAACTGGTATGAAGTAGGTGACTGGAAGATCAACCAGGCCATGGAGTATGCTGTAAACCATGCCTACTTTCTGCTGACCCCTTCTTTCCTGCAGACTTGCCCATTTAAGTTGATTCAGCATGGCTGAGACGCTGCTTGTGCGCCGATAGTCACCCAGGATGAAGCGTGCACAACGGCGTTGCACCATTTCCACCTTTCTGATGTTCTCCTGGGTGGACGGGTCCCACACTATTGCAGCATACTCCATCACAGGGCGTACTAATGTCTTGCACAGCAACTCCTTGGTCTTCTGTGGGCAGGCCCCCATGTTTCTTTGCAGAAAGCACCTTACAGAGTTGGCTTTTTTGGTGGTGACGTTTACATGGTGATTCCATTTCAGGTTGCTCTGGATGTGGACCCCCAAGTACTTTGCAGTTTCTGTTACATGTAGCTACTCTCCATGGATGAAGTAAGGAAAGGAGGCTTTGGATGTCTGTCTTTTACTAGAGACATGCATAACCTGGCATTTTTGAGGGTGGAATTGCATAAGCCAGTCTGCTTCCCATTCTTGGAGTGCATCTAAGTCCTTCTGCAGTCATCTGCAAGTCATCTGCATTTTGGAGAGTAAAGTGGAAAGTAAACGCTACAGCCGGTATTTTGTTGTTGTTGATAATTACGTATTCGTTACTAATACTATAGGTCTAAATCTACATTATATATATTTTATTACCACTAAAAAGGCACTAGATCTAGACCTAGGTCTAAACGGTCTACAAAGAAATTATAAGCAAAATATAGGGTCATCAAAACTTACAGTAAAAGTTTAAACCGTCTTGATTTGAGGCTCAAGTTCAGTCATCAGTGAGTCTCTCAGTCTCAGCTCATGAATGTCCAATTTATTAAAGAATTTTCCATACCAGGCCAGATGGCTACTTCTGTCAATTTAAATCTGCTATAGAGAGCTACCTATGGTTAATCTGAAAAATTATCAGTTTTCCTGTCCAATTGTGTGATTGGTAATTGATAATCTACTTCTAATCCTTTTCCCACACAAGACAATGAGCATTGATCAAGTGAATCTGTGAAGATGTAGATATACATATTTTGTTATATAGGGTAGCGCGCTGCCCAGTATTCGGTCCATTCCCACTATTTGGTCAGATGGCCGTTTCAACAGTTGTAACAATTTAAACAATAATTTATGAGCCCAGAAACTTGCACAAATCAGGCAGCTGAACAACTTTTCTTAACTCTCAAAATTAAATCAGATTTAGGGCCCCGGTAAGATCTCCAACTTAGCTCGAAATTGGTCAGTGTCGCACAACTTTCTGCACTTCCGCCTTCTCTTAGCACATGCGCTAACATGCATAGCCATATATAGATTTTATTGCGAAACAACTATGTGCTGTCGCAATTAATTTAGTATGTGTGTGAAGAGGAGCTCTTCCGTGTTCGCTCCATTGCAGCGAATTTGCAAATGATGCACTTGCCGATGTGCAAGAGGTATTTATACGATACCCTTGCCATGCGGTATCGCTCGGCCAGTATTCGGTCAACGCATTGACATTTAGTGCTTTATCGCGCAATTGTGTGAAAATAGTGCACAAATACGCTTCGCTCCTTGGCAATGGAGATACCACGCACAAATCGCGTGACCGAATTCTAATCGGCGCGACCAAAATTCTGGGGAGAAAAATACCCCGTCTTCTTTCGGAAGTATTTTGCTTTTCATTATTCTATATTTTAAGTGACTATAAAATCCTGTTAGAGGAATAAATTTATTTTCTTTTGATGGGTAGATTGCCAAATAAAAGAGGTAAGAATTCAAAATATTAGCGATTTCCCCTTAAGTGACCGAATACTTGGCACTTTACCCTACATGTAAAATAAATCTTTTGATGTACCTACAGATACATGTATATAAAGACATGGTATGCAGTACAAGACACTGTCACTGTAGACCTCTCTCATCCACTATAAAATGTATGAGGCAAGTTGGTTGAATCAAACATTAAAGTATATAAAGAATAGATATATTCATGCAAATCATAAACATTCCATATATGTTCTATCCCTTTTCCCACTTCTCTCTTGTTTTGTTTTTTAGGGTACTCAAGTGCTGCCCATGGCATGTATCCCATCTCACTGGTGCCCCCTTTGAGATATTTCTCCCACTTTTACTTTTCTTTCTGACTGTTTCTGAATTTGTGTGTATTTTCAGAGACATCTTTCCTCTATTTCGGGATCCAAGCATTCTGAGTGACCTGCTTGATCTTCTCGTACATCATGTTCAACAAAACTTCAAAGATAAAGTTGATGTTGTTGTAGGTAAGACAAAACCCAAGCACGTACAATGTTTGAAAGATTAAAAAAATAGTTGTTTATTATATCTGGGACTATTAAACTAGATTTATCAACCGAAAATTATCGATAAATAGCAGTTTCATTTCAATCATAGTTCCTCTTTTTTACATTTAAATTTTTATGCCTCCGCCACCGAAGGTGGTGCCGGAGGCATCATGTTTTCGGGTTGTCCGTCCGTACGTCCGTACGTCCGTCCCGTTTGACCGTTATCACAATATCTCAAGAACCATTTAAGATTTAAACTTCAAACTTAAGGATAGTATGTATCACCATAGGAAGACGATCTGATTAGATTTTGGAGCACGTATGTCAAAGGTCAAGGGTCACAGAGGTCAACTTATGAAATTCCATACATTGAGATTGTTATCATGATATCTCAAGAACCGCTGGAGATTTAAACTTCAAACTTAGTGATAGTGTGTATCACTATAGGAAAACAATCTGATTACATTTTGGAGCACGTAGGTCAAAGGTCAAGGGTCATAGAGGTCAACTTATGAAATTCCATACATTGAGATTGTTATCATGATATCTCAAGAACCACTGGAGATGTAAAAACTTCAAACTTAAGGATAGTATGTATCACCATAGGAAGACGATCTGATTAGATTTTGGAGCACGTAGGTCAAAGGTCAAGGGTCACAGAGGTCAACTTATGAAATTCCATACATTGAGATTGTTATCATAATATCTCAAGAACCACTGGAGATTTAAACTTCAAACTTAAAGGTAATACAAAGTTTTGGGAAATTTTGAAAATTGGGTGGATAGTGAATCTTTACAATTTTGTTATATTTGGATGCCCCTGTGGATGTATTATAAGCACTAAAAAAATTAGCCCCTAAAACACTTCTGTTTTCGAGAAAAATTGAATATAAAAATTTACCGGTGCTCCCGGTAAATGTTGATACATTTCAAATAGCGCCTATTGCCGTACAATGGTAGCTGCGACCATGAAAATCTTAGAATATGTAGTTGTGATACATAATTTCCAAACGGGAATAGCTAATCGGTCGATTTTAGTCAAGAATCATTGTTTCATAGCTAAATTAATATCTTGACCTTGAGAGGGAGCTATACAACATAAAGAGTTTATTATTTATAATTTCATAACTTTAGACTCGATTTCAACCGCGACAACGATCAATATATATTGTAGGAACGCATATGCTTCCGAAATTGTTAATTTGAACCAAATTCATGACCCCATACCAAAACTTTGTAATACCTTTAATGATAGTGTGTATCACCATAGAAAGACAATCTGATTAGATTTTGGAGCACGTAGGTCAAAGGTCAAGGGTCACAGAGGTCAACTTATGAAATTCCATTCATTGAGATCGTTATCGCGATATCTCAAGAACCACTGGAGAATTTTCACTTCAAACTTTAATGATAGTATGTATCACCATATCATAATATCTCAAGAACCACTGGAGATTTAAACTTCAAACTTAATGATAGTGTGTATCACCATAGGAAGACAATCTGATTAGATTTTGGAGCACGTAGGTCAAAGGTCAAGGGTCACAGAGGTCAACTTATGAAATTCCATACATTGAGATTGTTATCATGATATCTCAAGAAACACTGGAGATTTAAACTCCAAACTTGATGATAGTACATGTATGTATCACCATAGGAAGACAATCTGATTAGATTTTGGAGCACGTAGGTCACAGGTCAAGGGTCACAGAGGTCAACTTATGAAATTCCATACATTGAGATCGTTATCGCGATATCTCAAGAACCACTGGAGAATTTTCACTTCAAACTTAATGATAGTATATCACTATAGGAAGACGATCTGTTTAGATTTTGGAGCACGTAGGTCAAGGGTCACAGAGGTCAACTTGTGAAATTCCATGTCTTCAGCTCGTTATCGCGATATCTCAAGAACCATTTGAGATTTTAAACTTCAAACTTAAGGATAGTATATATATCACCATAGGAAAACGATCAGATTAGATTTTGGAGTACATATATGTCAAAGGTCATAGAGGTCAACTTGAAAAATTCAGACTACATGTATAGGACTTGTCATGATATGTCAAGAACCACTTGAAATATGTTCCGTTATTTAACCCGTACTTAACTGGGCTATTTTGAGCACCTCCCTGACTGGGGGAGGGGGGGGGGGGGGGAGGGGCCGATTGCCTCGAAATTTAGCACGCGTCTTGAGAAATTGCGCAAAGGAAGAGACCTCACTATTACTATTTAACTCAGGAAATCTTGCAGAGCCAATGAACTGAGTAGATTTTAGGGTCATGAGGTCAAAGATCAAAGGGTCATATATGTATATGAGAAATTGCTTGTAATCACGATATTCTGAGAACATGTTAATGGATTACAATTGAACTTGAATTTGAAAAATTTCTTCCGTTTCGGTTTGTAAAATTGCTCTATGACGGAGGCATCATTTTCGACTGCGCGCAGTCGAATTCCATCTAGTTTGTACATGAATCTGAGCATCATGTTTGTTATAGCTTGTGTTATCCAATGTTCGCACAAAGTTCTCGCAAGTAAAAATCTTCATTTCACAAAAAATGCTCAGTGAGAAGTGGTTTGTTCGTGTATTTAAAATCGACAAACAAACCATTTAATTGTACTCTAAGTTCAAGTATCATAGGGCATATATAGCATAATTTTCCATTCAGTGACAGAATCACACAAGTCTTTAAAAAATATGACGTTATACTTTGTTTGAGTGTCAACCAATCATCTTGATTCAACTGAATCCTCATGTTTGTATTGTACGGAATATGGAGTCATGTCAGAATTTTTAAAGTGGGTGGGTCGTCAGTTTCCATGTGCAGAAGGCCACAATTTGCTGCCACCAGGCTTTGTAGAAATACAAGTCTGCACACAGCAAACCCAGAGTTCTATCAAGAAATACCCCCTAGTCTCTTGGAGAGTCTTCAGGTGAGGAAAAAGCAAAGCATTACATAAGGCATGTTGGTCATAGAACTTGAGACTAATGCTGGTGATTGGCAACACCTGTTATTGGGTAAACACCTGAACAGTGTCAAATTTCCCATGAGCGCCCGCTTCTATGCGTCTTTAAATTAACTCTTTTTTGTTAATTCCCATTTAGTACAACATATTAGTAGTGAAGTATAAGAGGTATTTCCCTGGGAATGCATTCATATTTCAAATAGGACTATGGTAGACATACAGGTTGTCATGATTTGATTGGACAATAGTTTCATACCCCCAAATCTGTGTCTCATACCTTAATCAATTTTGGCAATTTTGAGATCTCTTTGAAAATAAAATTTGAAGACTTCATGATATATATTTTATCATTCCTTTGTTCCAAATAATCATTCATAATCAACCATAATCAACTGAACATAAAACACTAAAGCCATTTAGAATTTCCTAGGAATGTAGAATTTGCTTAATGTGGCAATATCATCTTTTTTTAAATTTCTTGTAACAGGTCTTGAAGCGAGGGGCTTTCTGTTTGGTCCTATGTTGGCGCTGAGACTAGGATGTGGTTTTGCACCAATCCGCAAGAAAGGCAAGCTACCTGGTGAATGTATCCAGGTGTCCTATACACTGGAGTACGGCACAGTAAGTTTAGTACAGTACTAAACAAGAAGTTGATTGTTTATTGTACTGTTTATTTACTTTATGAAT
The DNA here is from genome assembly GCA_035222895.1 of Strongylocentrotus droebachiensis. Taxonomy (NCBI): domain Eukaryota; kingdom Metazoa; phylum Echinodermata; class Echinoidea; order Camarodonta; family Strongylocentrotidae; genus Strongylocentrotus; species Strongylocentrotus droebachiensis. The sequence goes on from JAVYIG010007383.1 coordinate 100,528, forward strand.
TTGCTACAAATGCTAGTTGTCTTTGTGCCAAAACTAATATCTTTAAAACTTACAGGCCCGAATTCACAAAGGAGGTTTGTCGACAAACCTTGGTTTTCGTACCTCATATGACGCGTTTTTACGCGTATTTTACAAACCCGGTTTGTAAAGAACAAAAGGAGGTTTGGCGAAACAAAAGGAGGTTTGTAGACAAACCTCCTTTGTGAATTCGGGCCACAAAGTTTATGAGAGTAAAGATGTGTGTGATATTCTGATGGGCACAGAATTGTAATGCCAAGCTTTTTTTTCTCACTTGTAAAATCATAAATGAATTGCTAACTACTCAGTTTTATCTAACTGGTACTTTATGAGCCACTCTTGTAAAATAGATCTAATATTATCATGAAATTACCTGATGAAATTATAGTGCTTCGATGAGAACATATTATATTAAACCAACAAAACAGTAGACCTTTTATTCAATACCAAATATCGCTGATTGAAGCTGACACAACATGCAATTACATAAAATGGGGTATGTGTTTAGAGAGCATCCTATTGGCTGCGGAGCTTTCAGGTGACTCTCAACATTTTGTTACGTGCAAGGCGGCATGCAATATTTCAAACCTTTTTTGCACTGTAAAATGCGTACAAAAGTGAACGAGACTGCACACCTCTCTTCCCAGCATGTACACACTGTTTGCATTGTCTAAGCTGTTTGCATCTGACGTGGGAGCAGCCTGAATGTAATCAAGAGGGCCTGAATCCAAAGGATCACAAATACCCTCAATTTTATATACCAAATAAATAATAATGCATGCATTTTGTTGTTAGACTCACTTCTAAATTTAGAATTCCCCTTGTGCTATTATATGTTAACTTTGGCATGTGGCCTCAGTGAAATATAACATCACTTTGGAATTCTGATATTTGTCTGATTCATATATTTTGTAATATTAAATGCCAGAGCATACAATATTTGTATAACAGTGAATGACCTTGAGAAGGCTATTTGTATGGTAATATGACCTCTAGCAACAGATGTCTGTCTGTGTCATTATTCTTGTATTGATAGTACTAGAATATAAGTATGGTTGCTATTCTGACTACCGTACTGATACCATATTGATACCATATTGCAATTACATACAAATTTATATGTGTGATCATGTTTTTTATATTTTGAGGGTTCAGTGACACAAAGACGTAACTCCATATTTTGCCAAAATGAGTACCGGGTATTTGATTTCAAAATGTTCAGAAAAATGTGGGCTATTTTGAAACTGCTTAGCCCGGGGGGGGGGGGGGGGGGGGGGGGCGGGCTTCTAAGGCCCCCCCCCCCCCCCCCCCCCTATGATCTCGGCCGTGAAACGCCCGATCGCCGCGGAAATTTGCATACATGTCAAGTGAAGTGTACAGAATACTATGGTAATTTCAATTTTTTGAAAAATTCACTCATTTGCATATTTATGGTAATTTATGCAAAAAAGGTCATAAAATTTACATTTTTGCCCATAAATCAGACATTATTCATATTTAAGCATTCTTTCTCACTACATATATTTGTTAGACCGTTTGGAATAATAATACAACACAAAAAATTGAAAAACCAGGTTTATTCCTTATGTTATCTATTGTTTTTGTTGTTTTATTTAATTTCCAACTATAATTCAACTATTTTGACCCCAAAATAATCACCTAAACTATAAACAAGACCAAATTACCAATGCTTTATCTCTTTATTTGAAAAATGAGATTTCCATATGTTTTGTACACAAATCACAAAAATGAGCGATTTTCGGGCTGACATGCAAAGACAAAAGGACACGTGACTTTGTAATGGTAGGTCCGATTTTTGAAAAATTTCTTTCAAAGATGCGCAAGACTTGAAAGAAAAAAGTCACAAAATTTCGAGGGGGGGGGGGCTTCTAAAGCCCCCCCCCCCCCCCCCCCGGGCTAAATAGGGTTAACTTCACCCAACATCCCAATGAAGTCAATGGCTAGTGAAACATAGACTTACTCCTCACGGCCCAAGCACTCAGTGACACATAAACCACTTTTTCTCAAAATGGCCAAAATGGAGTTACGTCTTTGTGTCACTGACCTCTAAGCAACAGATGTCTGTAATTATTCTTGTATTGATTATACAGTACTAGAATATAAGTATGGTTGCTATTCTGACTACTGATACCATATTGCATGTACATACACATTTATATGTGTAATCATGTTTTTTATATTTTGAGGGTTCAGTGACACAAAGACGTAACTCCATATTTTGCCAAAATGAG